>CABHPH010130595.1:0-41027 GCA_902168325.1 Peromyscus nudipes
ATTGCACATAGCTTCTTGATTAGGGGTAGAAGCCTATGTTCACTTCCTCCTCTCAGTGCAGGAACACCACCTGGCTTGAATTTGTGTAGACCCTTTGTGTGCTGCTACAGTCTCTGGGAGTTCATATGGTGCACCAGTCCTATGATATCTGGAGAACACCATTTTCTTGGAGTCTTCCATCACCTCTGGCTCATACAACCTTTTTGCCTTCTTATCCTTATAGCTCCCAGAGACACATCTAATGAAAATGAAAAAAAAAAAAGAGGGATAATCTCAAGACAAGTATGTACTAAATCTATCATTCTTGCCAGCCTTTCAAAGACATGATGAGAATTGACTCATTACTTGGTAAAGGATCATGACTAGAGACAAAGGGACCTAATTCACTTTTAAATGGAGTGGTGAGCAAACTGAAACCATAACACTGAGCAGTGGCAAATTTCAGGGAATTGTGAATAACAATTACACAGAATTACTTCAGGCCCTTGGAGAACACTGAAAGACAAATTGTTTTATTAACTTTATCTGAGCACAAAGCATTACCTTACCCACAGCATGTAGGAAGACTTGACTTGAGATAATTAATACAGTTCATGAATCTCATGTCATGTGAATATTCAAATATTTTCTGCTGAAATTGTGACATTCTTTATTAAGAAATACTTCCCAGGTTATTCTGTGTCTTTCATAGTGTGTCCCAAAATGTAGAATTCTGAAAGATATTTCTCACTTTGGTTATACAAAATATAGATGGAGTTTAGCTCTATTAATATGTACTGTTTCAAATTTGAAGTTACAGAAGCAAATAAAATAATAGATGATTAAAATATTCCTTAATTATTTCTTGGAAATAGACACAGAAAATATGACCAGGTAATGAATAAATGGAACTATGTTTGTTTACAAAGAGAAAAAGATGACTGCTCAGTCTAGGACTTTAGAGTTATGATAATTAAAAGTTACGATAATCTGTGTTACTGAATAGTTAGAAGAAACAACTACAAGTTGAATTGGTATCTAGTTAACTAATATTGGTTTCTTATTTCCAGATGCAAAGGCATTTAGTTCAGGTCAATCCAAACAGCCTGTATCTGCTCAAATATTCACATCCTGCTGACTGTCATATATAATCCGTTTACTTTTTGTCTCTGTCCTCTGAGACAGAGCCTTGACAGTTTGATCCCCAATAAACCTTTCTTTCTACTCACTAAATGGTCCAGTTGGGTGGTTTCACTCTGTCCTCCCTTACACCGATGTCAATTGTCTTCCTTGAATTCTCTAGCCATTGAGACGGATTCTCTCAGTTAACTTGTACACTTTCTTCATGCCTAGTCTACCTATCCAGCTTATGTCGAGGTTCAACTTTCTCTGCTCCTCAATCAGGTAAATTACCACCCTCACTGGCCTGAAAGAGGGAGACAGAGATCTAAAATCCGGTCTTCATGCATGCTCTGTGAATTCTTTATGTTTTAATTTACATCCCTAACCTCAAAATATTTATTTTGTTAAAATATAAAGACATAGAGACTTTTAAAAATAATTTGTTTTAAGACTGATATTTTTGTTTTATTTCCCAGATATTGCTGATGTAATTTCAAAAGGCATTTTTCCTATAAGGATATTTTCTTTTCTTGACATTTTATGGTTAATAATGTTAAGATGAATATTCAGACTGAGAATATTTTATGTCATCACTTTACAATTGATAAGAACAATCCTAAATAATTTCTCTTTGGAATAAAGACAAAAATTCAATTTTTCTCTGTTAATGATTTTCCTTAAAGTTGAATTTTTATTGGAATAAATAATTTAAGTATAGTGTCATTTATTGCTCTTTTGAAAGTTCTCATTAAACTCAACAAATCTCTTCAAGAATTTCTGTCCCCATGCTTTTAGTTACAAAAGTACAGATGTTAACTTTTAGTATACTAATAGGAAAAATGAATAAATAATATACCTATTTTAGTTTAGCATGCATATATAAATACAGAACATTACTAAAAGCAAAATATTTTCTAACAGTGTTATTTTATTTATTTCGTTGTATACTTATTTGATATTTTATTAAACAAGAACATTGTTTATGATTGATAATCTTTTCTTATCATTTTTTCCTATAAACAACAGTAGTTCCTGTCTTTGTTTTCAGCATCTTAAGGTTTTCCTGGTCAGTGAAGGATCTTACATTGAGAATCATCTGTTTAGATCTGTACACTATTTTTTAAAAATTGGATTATTTGGGTTTTTTTTTGAGGTATAGATTCTTGAATTCTTTATATATTTTGGAAATCAGCCCTTTGTTGGATGTGGGTTTGATGAAGATGTTTTCCTATTCTGTAGGCTGCCATTTTGTCCTATAGACTGCATCCCTCATCTTACAGAAGCTTCTCAGTTTCATGAGGTCTCATCTCTTTATGATCAATCTTAGCATCTGTGCTACTGGTGTTCTTTTCAGGAAGATGTCTCCTGTGCCAACACAACTGAGGATATTTACAAATTCCTCTCTTATCACGTTCAGTGTAACTGAATTTATGTTGAGATCTTTGATCCATTGGGACTTCAGGTTTTTTTTAAATTTAATTTAATTTTACATATCAACCACGGATTCCCTTGTTCTCCCCCCAAGCCCACCCCCCATTCCCATCTCCTCCAGGGCAAAGACTCCCCTGAGGATTGAGTTCAACCTGGTAGATTCAGTCCAGGCAGGTCCAGTCCCCTTCTCCCAGGCTGAGCAGAGCGGATGTACCCTTCCTCCCTCACAGCTCCATGTGCGTCCCTCCCGAAAGCTGCGCGCTTGGTCGGTTGCAGAGGACGACCTTCCCTGAATAGAGGAGGACCGGTCTTTGGTTAAGGGTATAGAGTAGCTGCGCTCCCCTGCCAAAACCTCCAAACAAGCTCTCAAGGACTTCAGTTTTATGCAGTGTGATCAATATAGATCTATTTTCTACATTTTGAACTAAGTTTATATACTATGGTTATAATCCTATAATATATCTCTGCAGAGTAAGACCATGGTGTTTTCACCCCAGTCAGAACCTTATTCAAAAAGAACATACTTAGAACCACATCTTGAGGTTAATGAGATGTATCCACCAGTAAACTGGGGTTTGCCTCAGAAATCTTTGGTCTGTGCTTTAACCTTGAAGGTAGGATATGTGAAATATTATTGGTTAGAAGAAATATTTTATAACTGTCTATATTACACGATAGCAAATACTTATATGTTGAATACTACATCCACTTGATGCTGTGGGATGGTCTGTATGTCAGACATGTTGCTTATTGGTCAATGAATAAAACACTGATTGGCCAGTGGTCAGGCAGGAAGAAGTATAGGCGGGACAAGGAGGAGAGAATTCTGGGAAGTGGAAGGCTGAGCAGACACTGCTAGCCGCCACCATGACAAACAGCGTGTGAAGATGCTGGTAAGCCACAAGCCATGTGGCAAGGTATAGATTTATAGAAATGGATTAATTTAAGATATAAGGACAGTTAGCAAGAAGCCTGCCACGGCCATACAGTTTGTAAGCAATAGAAGTCTCTGTGTTTACTTGGTTGGGTCTGAGCGGCTGTGGGACTGGCGGGTGAGAGAGATTTGTCCTGACTGTGGGTCAGGCAGGAAAACTCTAGCTACAACTTGACAGAGACAATAGCATTTTAACATAAGAAGTGATATTATCTTTTTGTGTTACCCATGAAATTGTTCCTGATTCCCCAAGAAAACAAAAGTATGATAACAGCTTATGAATCTTAGCCAAAGACCTGTAATATAATTGTTTTAAAACTCTCTCTGCAAATAACAAAAGATAACACAATCTGGTGAGGAAGCATATATAGGTCAATTCATTACCATGAAGCTGTAGGTCTCCTGGCCCAAACACGACACATAACGGATATAGGTGAATCAAGAAATCAAATTTTGTGAAGGTAAATGCACAAGCAAATACTATGCATTTTAAATGACTCTTTTATTTATGTAATAATAAATTTTTAAAGAAAAAAACCTAGAATATATATGACCTCAAGAAAAATAATAACAATATCTTCTGTTTTGTGTAATTAATATTAAGGAAGAAGTAATATTTTCCATGATGCAATTGTATTTTTTTGCAATTACATGTCTCAATATTCCCTTTTTATCATTTAAAGGTTTGATTCCTTAAGGTATTCAATGACTATATTATAAATAATTAGAGTTAATATATTCCTTATGCATTGTGATAACTATAGAAAAAAGAAGCAATGATAGCAATCCTTAGAATAATATCCTATTTTGCTGTTTAACATTAATTTTGAAACTAATACTTTAAATATTTACAGTAAAGAGTCTTATTACTCTCTTTTCTAATAATAATAATATTATAAATGATTCTAATCAGTATCAACCATGGTTATTAACTAAATAGCATTTCAAAATACTTTTATCTAAATATTTCCAAACCCTCCTGACTAAACAATTATCTTATTGCCTTAATAAAACACTATTTAAGCCAGGCGTTGGTGGCGCACGCCTTTAATCCCAGCACTCGGGAGGCAGAGGCAGGAGGATCTCTGTGAGTTCGAGGCCAGCCTGGGCTACCAAGTGAGTTCCAGGAAAGGCGCAAAGCTACACAGAGAAACCCTGTCTCAAAAAACCAAAAAATAAATAAATAAATAAATAAATAAAATAAAAAAATAAAACACTATTTAATATACATCAAACATCGTATTTGTTCAAATTTTGTTGCATTATTAAAAAAAGATTTCCATGTTTTCTTCATTTATTGTCCTACTAGGTTTTCTTTATTTTAATTATATTGTTGTATTATATATGTATTGTATTGATACATATTGATACATATATATGTATATATGTATTGATACTGAAAAACATGTTGTTTATTATATACCTAAGTAATTTTCTCATTGATTTTTAATTATGCAATTAATTTATTATATTATGTGTCTCCATTTGGGAAGACACATTTTATTTTTCTTTTCAGCTTTAATATTAAAAATAATTTATTTTTATTAAACATATTCATTATTAACCCTGAATATTAATATTTATGTCAACTCATTGAATCAAAGAGATTGTTTGTGAGAAAATAAATGAAATAGATTTTTGCCTAAGAACTTGTAAAGTTTACTCTTACACCCCTAAAATTATACAAATGTATGTAAATAAAATATAACATCCATAATATATATTATATGCAAATACACATATATATTTGCCTACAATGTATAATCTATATTGTTTCAAAAATATATATTATCCCCATAAGTCAGGGTGTTCACAGCATCTTTGGATGAATATAGAGAGAGTCATAGAACCTATGGAATATATATATATATATGCATACATATGTATATATGTATTTCAAGAATATATATATATATTCCAGTATATATATATATATATATATATATATATATATATATACTTGACTTACAAGCTGTAGTCCAACTAATCTAACCATAGCTAGCTATGAATAGAAAGTACAAGGATTCAGTAGTCGCTCAGTTCATTAGCTTGGGTGTCTCAACTGGTCTTCTGTATATACTAGAATCCTGAAGTAGTGAAGGAATGGATATGCTCACAAGGCAAGGAAAACAAGTAAAAATCAAAACTTTTATTTTTCCATGTACTTATACAGGCTTCCAGAAGAAGGTACAGCCCATATTAATTTGTCTTCCCACCTCAAAATTAAAGATATTAAAGACATGTTTCTTCCTACCTCAAGGTCTGGGTCAAAAGCGTGTATCTTTCAGCATCCTGATCTGGATCACAGTTGTGTCCTCCATTTCTGTATTGTAGTTCATTCCATGTATAGTCTAGTTGACAGCCAAGAATCGCTATCACACCATGTATAGCCCGGTTCAGTTTCTGGGTTGTTTTAGGTCATGAATCTTCCAGTATTGCTATCTACACAGCTACATTACATGACATTGATATATACATGCATATTTAGTAACTTTCATGGAATATTATATAGAAACTTAATTTTAGAAATTGGTTAATATAAATTATTATAAAAGGTGTATGATCTGGAAAGTCATTTTTCCTAGGGTAAAAGCTTTTGCCACCAAGCACAATCAAGCCTGAGTTTGACTCCTGGGACTTACATAGAAGAAGGAGAGGAATGACTCCGCCCTAATTCTCCTCTAACCTATATGACCCCCCACACACACACACACAAACACTAAATTTTAAAACTAAAAAAAAAGGTTTACATTGTAAATTTCTAAGTGAAAAGTGAACAGTTTGAAAAGCACGTTTTAATAAAAGAATTAAAATAAGTCTTTCCAATGTGAGAATAAAATGTACACAAAAGAATGTGAAATGAGTACTGTGCTGTTAGCCATATTTTTTCACATGTAGTTCTCTCTTTAAGAAAAAAGTCCATGAAGAAATAGAAATGTCCTGCCTGCCTTAAAGTTTTTATTCTGTTTCTATCCTTGCCAAAGAATAAAAAACTGTAAATTGAGATATTTAGCATAATCAAATATTAATTTAGTTCCTATTAATGTTATTAAGGTGATTTTATTTTCACTACCTGTCTTAGGGTTTCATGCTGTGAAGAGACACCATGACCATGGCAACTGTTACAAAGGAAAACATTTAACTGGGGCTGACTTACAGTTCAGAGGTTAAGTATATTACATCATAGTGGGAAGCATGATGGCATGCAGGCAGACATTGTGCTTGAGAAAGTGCTGAGAGTTCTATATATTGATCCATGGGCAACAGGAAGAGAATGCCACACTGGCTGTGGCTTGAGCTCCTGAGACCTCAATGCCTACCAACTACTCCTGAAAATGGAGCCTACCCTGGAGTGTGGCTGATAGACTAACACTGCATTGAAGGAAACTGATTTTCTGTTTTCCATAGGTATCCGTGACACATAGCTCCTTGATTAGGAGTGTGACTTTGTGTCCAATTCCCTTGTCAGTAATGGAATTTTGTCTGGATTGTACTTGTTCAGGACTTGTACATGCTGACACAGTCTCTTTGAAATCATATGTGTGTCAGGTCTACTGCATCTGGATGACATTGGTTTCTTTCAGTTATCTGTAATTTATGGTTCTTAAAATGTTTCTGCCTCAATTCAACATACATACCTGACCACTGAGGGGTAGGTTATTGTTACACAGACATACACACACACACACACACACACACACACACACACACGCACACACACATACACACACACACACATTCACACACACAGACACATATGAGAATTTATAAATATATATTTAATATGTATTATATGAAATATATTTAATGTAATGTAATTTGATAACATGAGAATAGTTAAATATGTATTTAATAGTATATAATATGATATAATAATTATATAAAATGATATATAATTATATGATGAGGAAGCTCATGCCTAGGAAGACTAATTCTTAGTTGCTTGTAGCCTCTCAACTGGGGTTAGAACAATATTTTTGAATTTTTAAAAATATTTTCTTTTTTTTATAAATTAAGTATAATGAACAAATTTTTGAATACATAAAAAAATCATCATTATATTCCAAACTGGAAAGCATTTGCTTATTGTACTGAAAATTACCATTTTTGCAAAATAAAATAAATGAGCAGCACATAGAGTAAAAATATTTTGAGTGTTCATTTTTGGTAGACAAATTTGTATATAAATACAAGAAAGCTACAGTTAATTGTAGCATGAATCTTAGAAGGTCTTCTTAATAAAATCAAACCTGGGCCAGGTATTGGGGTGAACACTGGAAGGTCAGAGAGACAGAACAAGCCACAGCTATCTCACCTCACCGGATCCTCAGCTGGTCTTGTTTCCTCAGACTGGAGGCCTCTGAGTCCTCCTATCCGAATGGCTCTCAGCTGAACTGCTGCTAGAAGCCTGAAAGCTTAACCAGCCACATGCTTCTCCAGGCCAAATGCTTCTCCAGGCCAAATGCCTACCCAGGCCAAATGCCTCTAGTTTCTGGTCCTCACGCTTTATATACCTTTCTGCTTTCTACCACCACTTCCTGGGATTAAAGGTGTGGCTTTCTGGGATTAAAGGTGTGTATCACCGTGCCTGGCCGTTTCCAATGTGGCCTTGAACTCACAGAGATCCAGAGGGATTTCTGTCTCTGGAATGCTAGGATTAAAGGCGTATGCTACCACTGCCTAACCTCTATGTTTAATATTGTGGCTGTCCTGTTCTCTGACCCCAGATAAGTTTATTAGCATACACAATATTTTGGGGAACACAATACCCCTACAGTTAATTATTGGAACAATTTTGTTAGTGTAATAGTTAATCCTTTACTAACTTTCCTATGGCATTTGGGACATGTATATGTAATCAATAGATATATGCAAAGGTGGAAAGCAAAATATGTTACTGCTAAGAGAATTAAAATATTGAAAACTAATGTAAAGTAAACCATATTTTATATAATATAACGTAATGATCTTATTATTTTGCCATTTAGTGATCAATTCTATTCTAATTCCACAAATAAGTCTTATGGCAGTGAATACTAATATATAAATGTCAAATTGAAAATGGAAAAAATAATTTCTATTCTTACCGTACCATATGCCAGAATCAAGTGTTGCAGCTCAATTACTACTAACTTTTCATCCATATCTCTGACCAACAATTCAACCCCAAAAATCATACAATAAACCAGCAGAGTTGTAATTATTTAACATACTTAAGTAGAATGGATGTAATATCAAAAACACTAAAGTTGGGTTACTATGGATCTAATCTTATTGATATTCTTACATTAGAGTTTCTGGTCTTACTAGGTACTGATTTCCAGCTGCCAGTCCCCCTTTGTTAATCTCTATCTTTTCTATGTGCCTGTGAGTGTTTTATGATTTGGAGCTAAACTATGGTAGTTTTCTCTCTTTCATTTCTATCAGAAGTTTTTCATTAACAGTTATTGTCATTGCTGTGTAAACTGATGAATTTGTTTGGCTTAACTAGTAACAAAAGTGCCCCATGTATGCGGGGTTTTCATGTTTTAAGCCAGTAATTTCATGGGCAAACTGCAAACTTTGAAGATTCGTTCTGTTTTTATGTGACTAGCTAGAAGCAGTAGAATTGCTCAGCCCAACCCTTTTCCATGAAAAATTGTTTTTGCAGGGTTATTTATAGATTATCTTTATCAAGAATATACATTATTGCTGGGCAGCAGTGGTGTACACCTTTAATCCCATCACTTGGGAGGCAGAGCCAGGCTGATCTTTGTGAGTTCAAGGCCAGCCTGGTCTACAGAGAGAGACCCAGGACAGGCACCAAAACTACACAGAGAAACCCTGTCTCAAAAAACAATACAAAACAAAAAGAATATACATTATTTAAAGTGTTGCAAAATTTAGGAACTCCATGAAGTTTATTTATTTATTTAATTATTTAGCACAGGACTTCATGGTTTAGATGTCTTCACATATTTTACACAAACAGCTTTCTATCAAAATGTCCTGGTCTTAAGATTTGCCAAAGGTCTTATAACTTACCAGCCTATAGTGTTAAACCTTTCCCAATACAGTCATGTCGTCCTATAATTTATTGTATATCATTCTCAATTTTCATTTAAGAATCATAAATTTAGTTGTCATACCTCTCCAGAGCAAGCATGTTACACCAGCTTATTGTTTTCTTCTATCTAATGCAGAGTCATCTCTCTTGTGCTTTGGTGACTGCATGCTGACTGACTACCATGTAATAATACTAATACTAATGCTAATAGTAATTTTAAATGTAAAGGGAAATATGTTAAATGAGACACATGTCAAATATGAGTAAAACCCTTTCTACCAATAATAGCACCTATGCTTGAAATAACAGCTCTTTCAGATACGGAAAATGCATTTTGAAAGCGTTTATTCCAAATCTTTAGATAATAGTGTCCCAATTTTAACAAAGCACGTGGTATGCACAGAGAAACCATTTTTCTTAAGATCATCTTGTGAAAGTTACATAGATGTTGCATAACCAAAGAATGTTCAAAAGTCAAAATGAATGGAACTCCATTTTTGTTCTGATTTATGTTTATATATGTATATGCCTTCCTCTATATTTATATAGAATTAGTTATTGATATATTTTTATAAGATTTCATGTCAATTTCCTCAAGGCTGTGTTTCAAAAATGAAGACTCCAGAGGAGAGAGAAATAGAGAGAGAGAAACCGAGGCCGTGAAATTTTATTTTAATCACATGTGTTTTCAAATCTCAGCACATAAATATAGATTGTATAACTTTTCCAGAAAAAGCTCTCCTACAGATACTTGGGGGACCTCCTAAGCAACTATATAATGAATGGGAGGTAAATTTCAAACAAATAGCTTATTTTTATTTCCAATTCAGTCATCCATTATGTGGGTCCATTATGTTTTGGCTCCTATGGAGCCGAGCACGGTAGGAACAATGAATTGAGCAATGCTGACTACCATTCTCATTATACCAGAAGCTGAGATGGGATAATTTCAATAGAGTATCCTGGCCAATGACTGGATAGAGAAGGTTGAAAGAAGTGAGGAAGTCATTTACAGATTGGGCAGTATCACAAAGGCAAGATTATCTGGGCTCAATCCCTCATACACAACTCATGTGGTCCTCTTTGGAATACTCTGGGCATTACCTGCTGTTAAAACTCACTTTGCTCTCATGCAGGTTAGCAAATAACATCTATTTGGAACTATTAGGGTTTTCTATGATTTCACTAAGGCAAAACCCCACTGAGCTTTAAATAAGAAACTTCACCTGTAGTTATCTAATTCTACCTTAATATATTCTGCACTCTAATAATTGAAAATCAAACAACAGATCTAAGAATAAAGGTTATTGAGGTCTAAGAGTTAGGATAAATAATAACAGAAAGTGTTATTCATGTTGTATCTAAGCAAAGTTAATCATTTCAGGTATTGGGTCACTTTCTTTGCATTTAGTTGACACTTCACCATGAGACAGAACTGGAGGACAAATTATCTAATTCAAGTTTAGGTATCAAACTTAGACATTTATGGACTGGGTGACTCTGAGTACAGTACAGATAATAATAGTGGTTACCTCTAAGATACAAATATGAAACACAAAATGCTATATCGAGAAATAATCATGAAAGGAGGAATCATATCTCCATGTATGCCTCTTTACGGAGCAGTCATGTGGAGCTCATATTATAAAACAACAGTAAAATAATACTGAACTATAAAATTAATGCAGTGAAATGGGCATCACTCTCCAGATTAGAATTATATTAAAAAGTAAGAAAGTGCTGTACTATTACAATTTCACAGATTTAAACAATGACTGTATTCTTTGAAGATATTCTCTATAACAAACATAATCTCACAAGTTACAGTTTTACCTTTGTCCCAACAGAATGGTCCATGTAAGTACAGTGATTTGAATAAACTTTGTCAACATAGAACTGAGGACAATTTCAGTTGTCATAGAATCAGTAGCAACTTCGGATATTTTGCACAAAATTTAATATTTAAAACTATGTATAGATCCTTGATTAAAACAAACAAACAAACAAATAAATAAATACCCTGGAGAGGTGGCTCAGTAGTTCATAGTGTTTACTGCTCTGACACAGGAACTGAAGTTTGGTTCCCATCACCCTTGTGAAGTGGCTAACAAGGATCCTAATCCAGTTCTAAGTGATCTGAAATCCTCTTATTACCAATGATGACAAATACATACATGTGGTACCCACCACACACACACACACACACACACACACACAGAGAGAGAGAGAGAGAGAGAGAGAGAGAGAGAGAGAGAGGCACACACACATAAGTATAAAATAAATCTCAAGATTGTCATTCAGATTCCAAAATTTAGTAAATATTTGAACATGATTTCAAAAATTTTACTTCATCGATCTTTTAATTATCAGTTTTACATTAAATATTTTTCTTAGGAATGATATGAAACAAATGCTTTACTTACACCTGTCTTTGGATTTTAAAAACATGAGAACTCTTTTCTAAAGATTTCCTTTCTAAATTTAATAACTACTTCAGAGCAGGACATAAATCAATAAGATCAAATGTGACATGCATTAGTAGTTAGTTGTCATGACAAAAATTGCCTAAATCCTGCTTTCTAAAAGTTGAATGCAAATTGATCTTATGCAGAGGGATTCTTAGTTGGCAAGTTCCTCTTCTAATGCAGAGCACTTTTTTCTCACCTTAGGGTACAACTGGCAGATCATCATCAATCCTGATTTGCTTCTCAATGCAAATTGAAAACATAAAATTTGGTGGCTATGAATTAAATTAATGTTGGTGAAAATACACAAACCTACATTAAACTGTTAACTGTAAACATAGCATAGACAATTATAACAGAATCTGTTTGAAGGTCCCTTTTACCATGGCTCTATTTATTTAATCTAATTCTTCTATGATGAAAGATGCATCTAATGGGTAGCCAAAATACACAGTTGCAAGAAGGAATGGCTTACACCAGCACTAGTTGTACATTGTAGTCCTATTTGGATGGAAGAAACTAAAGCCATCCCCCAAAGAGTAGGTGCAACCTTTAAACCAGTACAAGATAGGTATATCTATCATATATAATAATGCATCCCTTTAACTGTCATTTAACCCCTGTATATTTCTAAGCAGAACATTTCAACATCCCAGCTCACCCCATAAGAGAGTATGCTTAAAAAATTAGTGCCAACATGTCTGAATCCTTCAGCTATATATGGTCATAATTATTTGTCTTAAGTTCATTTCCATCACATGCATGGTAAAACAAAATATTTACATGAAATTAAGAATCTTCCTGTCCCTGATTAATGTGGCTTGGATATGTGTGGCATGCATATATGTGCATATGAGTGTGTGTATGTATGCATCTATGTATGTGTGAATGGATATATATTTTTATGTGAGTGTGTGTGCTTTCATTATAATGGGTATATTAAATTAATTATCTTCATGTTTCCTGCTCTACTGTTAATTACATATAGAAACAGAAATTATAGTTCATATCTGCATCCTAAAACCAAAGTTTTATGTGGCTTAAATTTGTGTGCATTACACAGTGCCCTCAAATCAGATATATCTGTTATTTTTTTCTCTACTTTTGCAGACATAAATCAACAGGGAATGTCTTTCCCTGGGGAAGATTTCTTTCTACTGCTTTTTCCTCCGTGTAAACAAGACATAGCTTTCCTCTACAAACAGAACTTTCATTTCATTCATTTTTACAGCAAAGTTCAAATGACTATATTGGTCTTTTGAGTTTGCTTTGATTCTAAGGACTAGCCCCAAACTTAAACAGACAAACAAACAAACAAAACCTCATCCAGATAAAAGAAGAGGTCCTTTTGTGAGAATTTATGAACATCAATTCACACCAAATCCTTTTTTTTTCTACAGGAACAATTCACTGCAGTTAGTTTTGAGTGCACTTTGTACTTGAGAAGTGTTAACAGGTGAATTGATTTCATGTGAAAACATAATCTAGCATTTCACTCACTGAATAAACCAAATTTATGACTCCATAGAACCAATCTATGATAATTATTTTTATCTACAATGTCATCAATTCACAATGACATTTCTCATGATGCCAAGAGTCAGGGCTTTGAGTAAAGAACATTTAATCCAAATGTTTTCATTTAATTTGAGGAGTTACTATGTTATGTCAAAAATACATTAAATTTATGTTTTGTGGTACAAAATAGGAGATAATCGTAGCCTTGTAAGTACATGAGGTGTTTACAAATTAAAAAAACAAAAGGGTGAATTAATTGGAAAAAAATCTGTCATTGCAGTCAACTTATTTACTCCTAACTTATCAAGTTTTCTTATTTCAGGACCATTCACCCGACTTATTTATATTTAGTAATCATAATGATTTTGTTCAAGTATACATTTTGTGTAAATAATTAAATTTTTATTTACTATCCAACATTTGGCAAATTGGTTACAAATCATATTTTTAGATGAAGTCAAAGACACCTACTGTTTATATTTTATTTTTAATTCTGTAACACTCTTTAGTTATCATTAAATTACCCTCTGTAATAGTCTTTTCTAACTAACTAGAATTTTTCCATTGTCTAAGTATCAATCCTATTTATTTTTAATTTCTCTGATTTTAACTTTTTGTCCTGTTGATAAAGCTTATCTTTACAATGGTGTGTGTTGATCCTGTCTAAACATGCATGACTTTTCTGCCTTTTAATTTCTATGTTTGCTGGTGTCCTTCCAGTCTACTAAATTTCACATGAGTTCATTCTAATGGCAACTCACATTAATATATATATATATATATATATATATATATATCTCACCAAATTGATGGGAAGGGGTGTAAATTTATCTCTCTACCTGTACAGCAGGGGGACAAATAGTACATTAATGTCTCTTTCTTACAAATTCAGTCAAGCCCTATGTCCTTATAAATCATCTTGTTAGGCAAGCTACTCTCAAAAATATATCCATCATTGTTATGATATTTATTGAAAGATTTCCATGTAAAATTTCATTTGGATTAATTCAGAACATGTTAAAAGTTGGAATTTGGAGAAAAAAATGATTGCAAGACATATCAGAATTAGAAAGTAGCAGAACTTGAGTTTGAATCAAGAACTTATGTATTAGCTGACCCATGTTTATTAAAACCAAATGGTAAACTATCCATATAGCAGTATGTGCTTAGTGTATTAGATAGAGTATCTATTGATGTGATAAAACACCATGACCAAAGTCAACTTGATGAATAAAGAGTTTAGTTAATCTTGAAACATTCAAGTCATACTATATCACATAGGGAAGTCAGGGCTGGAACTCAAAACTGTGGTGGTATTGTGTTCCCCAAAATATTGTGCACCCTAATAAACTTATCTGGGGTCAAAGAACAGAACAGCCACTAGATACAGAGACTAGAAAATGGTGGCACTCACACCTTTAATCCTAGCATTCCAGAGGCAGAAATCGCTCTGGATCTCTGTGAGTTCAAGGCCACATTGGAAACAGCCAAGCATGGTGACACATGCCTTTAATCCCAGAAAGCGAGCTTTTAATCCCAGGGAGTGACGGCAGAAAGGAAAGGTATATAAGATGTGAAGACCAGAAACTAGAAGCATTTGGCTGGTTAAGCATTCAGGCTTCTAGCAGCAGAGTTCAGCTGAGAGCCATTGGGATGAGGACACAGAAGCTTCCAGTCTGAGGAAACAAGACCAGCTGAGAAGTTGGCCAGGTGAGGTTAGCTGTGGCTTGTTCTGTCTCTCTGATCTTCCAGTGTTCACCCCAATAACAGGCCTTTGATTTGTTTTTATTAATAAGAACTTTTAAGACTCCTGCTACACAAAACAGGAACCTAGAGGAAGGAACAGAAGCAGAGGAACAGAACATTGCTTCCTGTCCCCTACCCCCACATGGCTTGCTCAACCTGCTTTATAATACATCTCAGGACCACTCACCAGGGATTTCATCACTCCCAGTGTACATCAATCATTAATTAAGGAAGTACCCTAGAGACATACCTTAGGACAATCTGAGGTCAGTACCTTCTCAATGGAGGGTCTTCTTTCCAGATAACTAATACTCTCAAGTTGACAAAAGAAAGAAAAAGAAGTGGAAAACAACAAGGCCCCTGAGCTTATCACGCATTTTCTAATCTATACATGGTTGGCTACATAATAAATTCTATTTTTTTCATACTTGTTTTTTTTTTTTTGGTTTTTTTGAAACAGGGTTTCTCTGTGTAGCTTTGTGCCTTTACTGGATCTCGCTCTGTAGCCCAGGCTGGCCTTGAACTCACAGAGATCTGCCTGGATCTCATACTTAGCTTTTTATACATTACCTTTTCAACTGTTCTCAAATTTGACCTATGTTTTCTAGTTTTTTTTAATGCTGGACTGTATCCATATTCTGACATCTGTATGTTCATTCCAAATGGACTTCTGCATTGCTTTACTGTTGCACCAACTGAGCAAAACCATATCAAATAAAAATAGGAGGGTTAATTCTGATTCCAGGATATAATCACAGATGTTGCTTTCTTTAACCCTACCAATCCCAATATTAATATTAACATAAATATTGTTAAACTGGTTCATAAGATATAACACTCAGTATTACAGGCTAAAACAGAATTTTGAAAATAAAGGAAGAATAGAATATGGAAGCAAAAATTAAAGGTTCTATATAGAGCATACATTTGAGACTGTGAATAACATGCCACAACAGAGAGAGAGAGAGAGAGAGAGAGAGAGAGAGAGAGAGAGAGAGAGAGTATATTTCTTACCTGATAGCCAGTGGCCAAGTCATAGGAGTAGCAGATGACAATTGACTTCAGGGAATCAGCCCACCAGGAAACAAAACCCTAATGGGTAAATTTCAGATAGCCAAGGCCCCAAGACCACAGACTCCAAAATGTCTTTTGCTTCTGAGGTGCATTTACATGTTTTCTGCTGCTGTCTTTCTCTGCTATCTGGCATGGTATGAAAAGGTGTGAGGAGATCCCCATTGCCTGTGATGCAGTGTGTGTATCTAATGGAAACATCTCATTCTACTGGGCATTTTTACCTGTGGATTATTATAAAGATGGTTTCTCCCAGAAATCTACTGTCTAAGTAATAATAATGTTGTTAGTTTAAATAGAGTTTTGATGATAGAAAATAAAAAAAGGAAGTGTCACATAGCTGGACCACATGCGTTTCTATTGATGAACCATATAGACTGTGCCTTAGTTTAATAGTTAAGAAAAACAATTGAGTCCCAGAGACCCGTCTAGCTTAAATTCTTTTAACCTAATAATTGGAGCTGCACTCACAGGTTTTGCAGTGCCTCATAGCTGAAACAAAGCTTTGAAAATAATTTAGACTAAGATGACTGAGTTAGACCATTTTATCAAATAGCTTCGAGGCTGAAAACCCAAGATGACAATCTAACGTTTTAGAAAGGTAGACAGTTGAATGAGGAACTTGTTAAGGTCAAGGAACAAGAACAAAACAGCCCAATTATCCTTAGCTTATGTACCTTTCTTGCTAGGATTGGTAGATGATGAAAGGTGATGATTAATTCCTTGTATCTATTTCTGCTCTCAATATTTAATATTTCCTGATATTAAAAACTATTGATGATTTAAAGTAGAGCTGACTGATATTTTTAATATATAAAAGTTTAGGTTTGTGATTCCTTTAAGATTCCTTATAAGATTGCCTTTCAAGGTAAGTAATAAAGTGATTGGTCCCTTCTTTGCAACCATAAAACACAGTCTAGTCTGCCTGGGCAGCAGGTACTTATTATTGACACTTTTGGTCAGCTTCAGTGCTTCCTTGAAACCAAATGTAAGAATTGGTCTTAGCTTTAGGTCAGAGAGAGAGTGGCTATATATTTTTCACTTGATTTTCTTTTTTTATATCACATGTGTTATTTTTGTCTTCTATCTGTGATGATTCATAAGGATATGGTCTATAATCATAAGCAGTCATTACTAGTCAAGCCTTACATGGTCATGGGAGTTAAAAAAATTACAAAGAAATCACAATATTAAACAAAAATAGTTGATTTTCTTAGATTTTTGTGACATGATTAAACAAAAAATAAAATCCCAGAAAGCACTACTACCCTTTTTAGTATATTTCTAATATGCATGCATGTAAGACACAATTTAAGAAATTTTAAGTTCTGTCTGAATTATTAAAATATTAATAATCAGAGAGAGACTAACTATAAGCACATATATTAAAAATACAGAAAATAAGTCTTAAACTTAATTATTTGTGTGTATATGCAGATTCCTGCTATTCAACTTTGACTTTCTTTTGGCTGTCTTTTACCTTTGAGACACATTCATTGTTCTACATTTATTTACTAGAGTTACAATGCATTACATTCCTCTATAAACTTCATCAGGGAACTGGAGGATGTAGCTGAATTTTTTCTGTGTCTCATCCAGTCCACAGCTGCTCAGACCCAAGTAAACATACAGAGGCTTATATTAATTAAAACTTCCCAGCCATTAGCTCAGGCTAACTATTGACTAGCTCTTGCACTTAAACTCAGCGCATTTCTGTTAATCTATATATCACCACATGATCCGTGGCTTTACCTTTATGCCATTATATGCTGCTCCCTGGATGGTGGGCTGACATCTACTCACTCAGTCTTCTTCTACCCAGAATTCTCTTTGTCTCTTGATCCTGCCTATAGTTCCTACCTGGTACTGGTCAATCAGCTTTTTATTTATCAACCAATCAGAGCAGCACATTCACAGCATTCAGAACATCCCACAGCAGGAGAATGTCTGTCAAACTTAGAAATGGATTATTGGGAATGACAGTTCATTAATATAATGTATGAAGTAGAGAATTATCTACTTTAAAAGAAAATATCATCATTGAATTGAAATTTGATTGCTGAAGTTGATGGGTTAATGGTGGCATTGCAGTTACTGTCTCTTAGAGTAGTAATATATAATCTTTGATATGATGAGAAAGGTATGCTATGTGATTGATATGAAATTGATTTCCCTATACAAAGCATCCAAGGGTCCTTAGAAGTCACATGATTTTTATGAATCTTTTTTAATTCTCATATGTCTGTTTTCTAAGTCTAAATATCATTGATATCTCAGATACCTTGAAAGGGAAATCAACATATGAATTTTAGCAAATCATTTGTATCCACATTTTAGTTTGGGAAACACTGTCATTAGGGCCCTTCTAGCAATTATATCAGCTTAAGAGCAAGTTGGAAGAAAGTTGACAACCAATACACTCCACTATAAACATGGATTATGAGTGAAAATAAGCTTTCTGTGTCTTAAATAATGTAGATATGGGTTAATATTAAGTGAAAACTAATCTCAGTTACTCTGATAATCATAATAATCCCTATGTTATCTAGGATAACATATAAATATAAAATGCTTATAAAAGAATGTCTGAAAGTTAATTATAAAATATCAAAATTGTTAGGCCCTTGATTTTTGATATTATATATAAATATTATTTAATTCTTTAAATTTTAGCTTTTCCACATACATTTGCTGATGTAAACATGTAATCATTATACACTAGAAAGAAAGAAGCAGAAGGATGAAGAGTCTGAGATCAACCCTAGATAAAAAGCAAGATCATGTTTCAAAGTTATGCACATGGATGTACATACATGTGTAAATATATGGGGTGTGTGTGTGTGTGTGTGTGTGTGTGTGTGTGTGTGTGATGAAATGTAAATGTGTTTACTGAAAAGTAGACACAAGTAGATATCAGCATATTCAGGTCCAGAAAGACAAATACCATATTACCTCTCTTATTGGGTTCTATATTTATGTACCTACCTAGAATTATTTATACATGTATTGCATAAAACCAGCCAGAAGAGAAACTCTGAAGAAATGAAGGAAACTAGAAGGAGAACAGAGATGAAGGAGGGAAAAATGGGGGATAAATATGGAAAAAATAAATGATATTCTAGAAAGAAACTGTCTTTATGAAAACTGTCACTAATTTACAATGGACATACAGCAAAGTATCTGCTAATCATAGACTAAGGACATAACACAGTGGGAAGAGTGCCTACCTAGCATTCCTGAACTGTTTGGTTCATTCCTTAACACCACATAAAATCCAGATCATGCTTCTATATAATGCTTATTTAGTGAAGGTGCTGGTGTTTGCTAGATTTTCCCTGAAGCAAGAAAAAAATATATATATATATATTTATATATATATAATATATATATATATATAACTGTGTCCATCTGTGTTTATTTGCTTATATGTATGTATGTATATGCATGTATTAACAGGCTAGGCTATTTTTAATTGTAAAATATTGAGGCTTGTTGGAGTAGATAAAAGAGATGGAAATAAGGGGGTAAATAGGTCAAGCAGGGAATAAGAAACTAGCATAGAAGAAATTGTTTGTTTGGAAATGAATGAGTACAGAAATACAGTGTAATTTTGTTCCTAGTGACTATTTCCTTCACCTGGTTTGACATTACTTTCTGCTGAGCTACTGTTTTAGCACTGTTGTTGGTGAATGCTAAGTATGTACTAGCTTTGATATTCACTGCTTAACTGAGTCTTCTGGTTTGACATATCCAGGATATCCATCAATATTTCAAATGAAAAGATTTAAAATCATGTTATGTAATTGGTTCAAGGTCTGGATTTCTGAATGGTGGAGTCTGGGGTCTGTCTTACTGTCTTATTTCTTGGTCCATGATATGTTTTTGATACCTGAGTTTTACTTTGGGGGGGGGAACATTAACCCATTTTTATGGGTTTGTATTCCTAGTTGATAAAAATTAAACATTCCACCGGGCGTTGGTGGCGCACACCTTTAATCCCAGCACTCCAGAGGCAGAGGCAGGGGGATCTCTGTGAGTTCAAGGCCAGCCTGGGCTACCAACTGAGCTCCAGGAAAGGCGCAAAGCTACACAGAGAAACCCTGTCTCGAAAAACCAAAAAAAAAAAAAAAATTAAACATTCCCACAAACAACTCACATAGTGCTAATTGTCACTTCCAAACTATTTAATGTACAGATATTTCAGTCAGATAAAATTGCTTTTGCACAGTCCCTAAAGACTCCATCATAATGTAATTTTTGTTCTAAAATATCTTAAGTCTTCAAACTCCCCCAACACACATGCTCAGTAGATGACAGCCATAGAATTTACTAAATAAAATAAAATAAAATAAAATAAAATCTATCACATGGAACTCCCTCATTTCTCTCCCAGCAACTATAGTAACCTACAGCTATATGCTCAGTCTTTATCTTCTCCTTTCAGAAAAAAGTACACAGCCAATTCTTTTCATTTTCTCTCGATCTATCCTTGCTTCTCATCTTAATGAACTTAATAAGATCACTTGAATGTCACTTTTTCTGTGCTATTTACAAATTTCCCCTGGTCATATTTATATTGATTGACTTCATTACCTGCTTGTTCCGAATTTTTTTTTTTTTTTTTTTTTTTTTGGTTTTTCAAGACAGGGTTTCTCTGTGTAGCTTTGCACCTTTCCTGGAACTCACTTTGGAGACCAAGCTGGCCTCGAACTCACAGAGATCCCCCTGCCTCTGCCTCCCGAGTGCTGGGATTAAAGGCATGCACCACCACCACCCGGCCAAAATATTTTTTTTCTGATGTTTTTACCTGCATAGTCTTTATTCACAAGCTATTTACTTACTAATTGTATATGTATCATGTAGAAGAAAAAAGTACCTATAGCAACACACACCTTTTGGGACTAACTTATGTAATTTGAAACTTGCAATAAAATAATATTCTAATCTTTGGGTTAACATTTGGGGAAATCAGAATGCCCATTCCATTCCTCTGCTCAATACAATATTTCATTCACCATAATCATGGCCAATGCACTGTGTCTGAAAAGGAGTTCATTTGCCAAAATTCACAAGCATTACTTGGCTTATACATTCACAGCTATCATATTCTCAAGGCCTAACTGCTATAGGTTCTGTAGTTTTTGAATTCCTATAGCAACACCAGTGAGAGGAAAATATTGAATTTCAACTTAACAAATGGATCCCATTCATCAAACTGGTTCAACCATGAAATAATAAAGTTGTCACATTGTGGGCGTCCAAAAGAATATGTGTATCTCTTCCCATCACTGGTACAATGAATCAGTTATGTTCCTCCCTTCTGTGATTCCAGGGACAGCTATATTCATGGCACTCTTATGTGTCTCTTTTTAAGTTGCAGAAGAACAATTCCATACTGGATCAGCATAGACAGTGTCAGCGATTATGAACTTATGATGGAAGCTGAGGTGTTTAAATTAACGTGCTCGTAGCACTTAATTGGTCTCTTGATTCCTTTCTCAGCAAAAATGTCAAAGACCAGTTTGACTTTTGTGAGAAGATTAACTACAGGAATCTTCAAAGCATCTAGTCTATCATACAGCTGTGTCTTGAATTAGAAAGATTTTACAAAATGTGACTTACTCTTCATTCATCCACACATTCTTCTTTTCTTACACACAATGGTCTTCCTTGTTCTCATCAAATTTCCCATGTCTCAAGTCACAATGTTGTTAAGTTTTGAATAGCAAATATCACTAAAAATCTTATGTTTGGACATTTGGTCCATGCTCAAAATTCATCAAATTGTTCACTAAAGCTATGAATTTCATAGCACATTAATTATATTTTTAGCAGAATAAAAATAGTATATCAGATTAAGAAAAATATTTCATTCTTCCCCACTTGAAATTTTATAACTTTACTTGTCATTCTTTATCACCTTAAAATAATTGCTAATGATCTGATTCCTGTCATGTTTTCTCATAAAAGTAGATACATTAATAATCAAATTTATGATTGTAATTCTTCATATAGATACCTAAGAAGTCAAAAGTTATAATATATCCCATAATCTTTCTTTTTCCCAATTACATAATTTCTTTCTGTGATTTATGTCCATAGATAATTATAATTCTGCTAATAAAATGCAGGCAAATCAATATGCTTTATCCATGTGTTAATAAGGAAGGCCGCTGGGCCTTTCCCACATTAGATTAAATTATTGAATTGATTTAGAAATCTCTGACCATTTCCTCTCTTAATGGAGTGACAGTGACCTTCACTCTCTGTTTCATATACCATTGAAGGAAAAAACCCATATAAAGTAAATAGCCCCCAAGCATTATTTTTCAATGACTATATCAAGACTCTGAAGCAAAAGTGATAGTTGTTGAAGGTCATGAGTTATGATAGTCAGGTCTTTTTTTTTTTTTCTAGAAAAGAGATGATTTCACATCACATGACTGTCATCCTGAAGATTACATATAGGAACACCAAAGTGCGGTTATCCTGGAGATAACCATACCTTGTGCTAAGAACAAGGTGGAAGTCAGAAAAAAAATCACAAATTGTGACACCAAACAACCCTATTAATAGCCTGTCTCATTGCTTTAATGGTAAGCACTGAGAGACAAATCGTATCCTGTCTCATAGTGAGTATAAATGATTTAGGTATACACTGATAGGCTGATGCCCCAAGAAGATATGTAGGGATGTTTCACAGGAAATGCTACCATGTTTTGTGATATCTACAAAAGAAACAGACATTTTTTCCCCATTGGGATCAATAAAAAGTATTTTCTTCCTACTACTCCAGAGATAGATAGAACATTTCTTTCTCTCACAGAAAACATGAGAAATGGTAAAGCACTGCACTAGTGTGGCAAAGTAGTCCTTTTGATTTGATAAAGAGCAAATATATTTGGCATATAAAGGAAGAATGGCATATTGAAAGTTTTATATACATATATATATATGTGTATTTGTAAAACTATAGGTATACAAGTGATATAAATAATTATATATTGAAGGAATAATTGTATATTTCAATAATATATTAGTAAAATTCTTGATCCCAATGAAAATTAAAAATTGTCCTTGGGAATTGCGATTTATATTTATTATTCAAAAGTGTCATTTTATTCTCATTCTGGTATATGTCAGGAAGCATCAACTTTACTAACTTTCATAGTGCTTCAAGGAACTCTGCATGCCATCAGAGAAAAAGGTGACCATCAATCACATCCAGCTGTGACCCCTTCAAGCTACAATAATGACAGACCTGGCAAAACTTGTCACTGGTACAATAGTGTATAAAAATCATCACACCATCCAACCATTTTCTCCTTGGATTTCAGTACCACTCCCCCAGATGGAGCACTTGTTGGCAACATTAAAGGGTTAAGAAACTATCACTAGATAAGACATATAGGCCCGAGAGGAGAACCTACTATGAATATACTACTAAATGGAATTTATACTAAACTTATTCCTGATTATGAATTGTTGTATCCGTGGATTAATTCATCTCTCAACTCTCATCCAAGAAGTTTCTATTTTCAGTCATTGATGATTAATACAAAGACACACAGTTTGACAAAATGCAGCGAATGAGAGACTACAGAATGTTAAGCACTAAAGGGACTGTATATATCACAGCACCCTCCAAAGGCACGGGGATTATTGCCAGCAAGAGGATGGAAAGAGTGTAAGATACAGATGTGATGTGTAACTACAAAGAACTATCTGGACACGGAAGGGCGGCTGCACATGTGAACTCAGAGTGATTGCAGCAAGAGACACAAAACCTGAGTAACACCAAGATTCACCAAATCCTGTCATAGACAGGAGAGTTGGAACACAAAAATCCTATACTTAGGCATGTAACAAACGGTAATTGTTAGCTGCTGGGATGGGAGAAGTTGACCACATTCCACCAGGAGATCACGTTTCCAAGAAATTTTGTACAGCACAAATGGTCTTTCAGAGTTAAATTGAAAAAACTACAAATTTGTGGGGGAGGGGAGGCAGTAGATTTTTTCAGGAGTTGGGGAAGAAGGCGGGGGAGGATGTGATCAAAACATGTAGGAAACTTTACACTCACAAAGAATTAGTTTTAAAAAATTGATAAAACAACATAGAATTTTGTGTAGTTATTCATCCAGATTAAATATAAAATAAAATAAATGATAACGTCAATATAGAAAATTTTTAAAATACATTTTTCTTTAGTAACTTGATGTATAAATACAATGTATTTAGATACTACCTACCACTCAATCCCCCAACCCTTTCTTGTCTTCCCAACCTGTCTCCCCCTACTTCTTTTCTTTTTTTTTTTTGATGCAACCTTGACAAGTGTTTGGTATTTTTGTTGTTGTTGTTGTTGTTTAGCTTTGAGCATTAGATTTCAATCTTTTAAATTGCAGTTCAGCTCTTATTTTCTCTACTGGTCTTTGTCATGGACAAGTGGGAGTGAGTATTAAGAAATAAACAACTCACACCAATGCATGCCCTGACACATATCTGAAGGATGTATTCTTATTTTTATCCTGTCTTTTTCTGTACATTAATCTGGTTGTGTCCATTTATGACTATATAGAAGAACCATACAGTGAAAATAAACTTGGGATGATTTACAGAATAAGCATAATATTTGTGCTGGATGTGGTGATGTATGCCTTTAATTCCAGCATCACAGACTATAAGAAGCAGAGGCAGGGAGATCTCTGTGTGTGTTCCACGCCAGCTTGTTCCACATAATGCGTTCCAGGTCACTTAGAGACAGAAATCTTATCAAGAAGAAGAGGAGGAAGAGGAGGAGGGTATGTGTGAGGCATGTATGCACTCTCAGTGGGATATATATGTACAATCACTTGTAAATTATGTGAGAAAATTGTCAGTATCAGTTATGGTTTATTTAATTCTTCTCATAGAGTATTCTTCATAAAATAAACTAAATTGCATCAGGGCATCATGTAGGTCTAATGCAAACATTATTCCATGTGAGTTTTTTTTTAATTTGGCAGTTTAATCTATAATAAAACAGAGATAACTTTAGACAGCTTTCATTAAGAAAAATCTTCAAAAGCATGACAAATATTTTACTGTAATAAATGCCCTGGAAAGTTAATGTTGCAATCATTGCAGACTTATTTAAAAGTAATGAACTAATGTTTTGACTGAACCTGAGTCAATGAAGCCTAATTTTTAGATATGGGATCTTCCTCACCACAGAAATATGTGCCTTAATCTGGATTAATGTAAGTCCCTGTCCATAGCATTCAGTGACATTTCTTTTGGCCAGTAGTTTTATGGGAATTTCAGATGAGTGTCCTGAATGTTTTCTGTCCTGGTAATCATATTATGTCTGCTCTTGCTTATTTTGGAGATATTGCCATATATATGGAAAATATATTTCTATTTGTCTCTTCCCTGTTTTATTTTGCCAAATACAGTTTGTTGAATACTTGTCAACAACATAAAATATGTCATTCAAATATTTAAGATTTTCCTCTCAATAATATGGGAATGTTATGCCAATTTCAATAAATACTTCCAAATTTGGCACTTGTATCCAAAAATACCTTCTATTTTATATTTAGAGTTTTCTCAGTTCTTCAGAATCTACCTTCACTCATATGAGGATATTAATAATCAACATGAGATGAATTAAGTGCCCAAATTGTGCTAGATTAATCTTGATTAGCCTCATCTCTATGATCAGAAAGGAAAACAGGATGGTGTTTCCAACTGTGAAACTCTGGGATCTCTGGGTAATATATGTAATGTCAGACAATTCAAAAACTAGATGAAACCAAGTGAGAATTTGATGTTTATGAGTCTTCCTGTGAATAGAATATGTAGTGTTGATGATATTTCTCTTGTTTTATAAAATGCACACTACCCAGTAGACTGTAATAACCTGCCTCTGCTGCTGTAGATCACTTTACCTGTGATGTACTACCAGAGTACAAAACACTTAAAATGAGTTAAATATAACAAAACTCTCTTGTAATGTTTCCCCAGATGAGCAATTTAGGAAACTTTAACATGGTGCTGAATGTGATAAGTGAGAGGATATTACCTACAAACATTAATCACAGTTCACATCATGTACATGTCCTGAGCACCTAGTAGTGAATGTTCAGATTGAGTAAACACAATGTTTGGATTGATGAGTATACTAAAAATTCCTTTATGTAATATCCCCAAAGTCCAGTCTTTTACAAATGTTTAAAGATGCATAAATCATCAGTATATTCCTGTGTCAGATTTATTCAGAATTGATTTATTGAATCATTCAATTTCTTTGTTTATTCACTTTATATTCAGGATGAATAATGAAATCTCACATGAAAAACTACTATGTTTTGAAATGCTAGTGAATCAACAAAATTTTAGAGTTATGGCATTTAGTACAATTTCTGTTTCAATAAATTGTACAATTAAAGAGTAATTGTCCATATGATTTTATGAGTTCTTATTTAAAATCTTAAAAAGTAATGTATATAATTAATTGAAAACTAATTCCATATTCTATATGGAATATGATTGTTTTTATGTACACATTTTATGTAGGTAGTAGACACAACACATATCTTACTTATAAAAAAATCTATTTATTTTTTTATTTAGAAAACCTTTTCATTCATTTTACATACCAAAGATCCCCATCTTCCCTCTTCCCACCCACCCCAGCATCCCCACTAACCCACCCTCCACTTCCCCCCAAAAGCAATGACAGAGATACCATGATGGAGGAAGATATCATGGGGATAGAGAGAAACCCTGCGCTAGGGAAGTTGCCAGGAATCCCCACGGATGACCCCAGCTTGGACTACTGGATGTAGTGGAGAAGGTGCTTGAACTGAACTGGCTTGCCCCATTTTCAGTGAATACCCTAACTGTCATCACATAGCTTTTCTCCAATGACTGATGGAGGCAGATGCAGAGATCCACAGCCAAACACAAGGCAGAGCTCCAGGAGTCCATTTGGAGAGAGAGAGAGAGAGAGGAGGGATTCTATGAGCAAGTCGATTCTATGATTCATCAGGATCATAATGGGGAAACCTGGAGAAAGGATCAAACCAAACTAGTGGGAACTCAGGAAAGTTGAATCAATGGCTGTAGAGCCTTCATTGGACTGGACTAGGCCCTCTGCATGGCGAGATAAATGTATTTCTTTCAAATGCACTTTAACGTATTTTTAATAAAATTTCAGTCTTAATTCTATCTTCCATCTCTTGAATTCTCTTGGTGATACTTGTGTCTGTAGTTCTTGTCCACTTAGCTGGCTTTTCCATTTCCAGAATTTCCTCAGTTTGTAGTTTTTTTTTTTTTTCTTTTATTTCCATTTTCAGGTCTCAAACAGTTTCCTTCAGCTGTTTGGGATTTTGTTTGTTTGTTTGTTTTTGTTTTGATTTCTTTAAGGAGTTTATTTCCCCCAATTGTTTGTTGGTGTTTTCCTGGATTTCTTTAAGGTAGTTGCTCATTTTCACTTTAAGGATCACAGTCATGTTTATAAAGTTGGTGTTAAGATCATTTTCTTGTGTTCCAGCTGTGTTAGAATATTCAGGGCTTGCTGTGGTAGGATAGCTGGGCTCCAGTGGTGACATAATGCTCTGACTGTTGTTGATTGTGTTCTTAAACTGACTTTTAGACTTCTGTATTTGGGGTGATTATAGATCTAGGTGCCGAATTCTGACTTTATCTTTGTTGAATGGATATTTTGTTCCTTTGCTTTTTCCTCTCTGGTCTTCTTGTTGGAGCAGTGTGTGGTTGAGTAGAGGGTCCCTACTCGAGTTGGGGGCTGGACTGCTGTGTCTTCTGGTTGATAAGTAGGTTTTGCTCAAGTTTAGGGATGGAGATTTGGTAGCTAGAGTTGCCTCCAGTCTAGTCAGGGATCCTCTAGGACTCTGGGTGCCGGTGTGGCCTCTTGGGAACTGGCTTAGCCTCTGGTGGAGCAGTGGACTTCTGCTAGAAGTCTATTCTCAACTTCCTGTGACTTTATTGTGAATATGTAATGTACAGTTTATTGTATCAAATAAATAACACATGTATATTATTGCTCTGCTAATTTAATATGCTTGACCTCACATTTTGTGAATTCCACAGAATTAGGATTGTGAAGGGTAAAACTGGTAAGCTTTAGTGTGGACATATGAATGTGTATGAATGAGATCGTTAGCCTGTTTTATTTAAGGTATCCTGAAACACCATTTCTGTGAACATTTATGACAAAAATGCTGTAAAGAGTGATGATTTCATTTAAGTCCGTACAGTATAGGTGGTGTAGTCTTGGAGAAGTGCAGCATGACAAGCTTCTTTTATTATCCAGAAATATTTCTATTATTTCAAGCTAAAACCAACAATGTTTAAAATGAAAACTGTTTAGGTAATTAATTCTGGAGAACCTCCCTACAATGAATTTTATCCTGGATTACACAGAATAAAAGCTATTATTTTTAAGATTATTTCATTTCTTAAAACTTATACTCAAACATTAAGTCAGCTATTGAAACTGCCAACAAATCTACTTGGGTGAAAACTCTATGTTCAAAATATTGTATTTTTTGAGTGGTTAAATTTATTAGTTGAGAAATAAGATTACATCAGATCAATATAGATAGGGAAATAGATCAATACTATTTACAATGAGTAACATTTCCGTATAGAAAACAATACTAACATAGCAAATCAGTACATCCATCACAGGAAACATTCTTAAAAGAGTCAATGTGAAATCATCATCAAATGTCTACATACTCACTTCATTTTTAGCAGTATATATTTATGTGTGTGTGTGTGTGTGTGTGTGTGTGTGTGCGCGCGCGCGCGCGCACCCGCGCGCGCGTGTGTTGAGAGAGAGGTGGGGGGAATTGAACAATTTCTCTAAAATATCCATTTAAAATTCTAGATATTTCATGAATACATCTAGTTATAATATTTCAGATTTTTTTCTAAACAAAGGCTAGGGTGTGGCTTTAAAAGAAAACAAACAAATTCCAAGCCCAGGAGAATAAATTGACCTTTAATTTTATAACAAATTCTGTCATTTCTCCATAAAAGTAGTTTGTAATGACAAATTGACTTCAGGTTTTCCCTGTGGACAATATCACTGCTCAGTTTGTGTATCTATTACTAATCGTTCCCTGGAAGCGTTATATTATCTCTTGACATTGCCTCAAGGATTGTGTTGAAATTTGTGTTTTCCTGATACTAAGGGAGCTCACTGCCTACTGCTGAGGTGGTATAAATAGTTTCTAATAAATGGCATTTTTTTTGCTTTCTTTATCTTGACCCCATACATAAAAGAAGTTAATAATATATTTCTAAAATCATAATATAGACAAGGCTAGAGAAAGTAGATGAAAAAAAAAAACCAGCAGCGGTCTAACAACTTCCAGTTTTCTCCAGAGCATGCATCTTCCAGATGATTGACTGTGTGCTTCAGATCTCCTGTCGATG
The DNA here is from genome assembly GCA_902168325.1 of Peromyscus nudipes. Classification (NCBI taxonomy): domain Eukaryota; kingdom Metazoa; phylum Chordata; class Mammalia; order Rodentia; family Cricetidae; genus Peromyscus; species Peromyscus nudipes. The sequence goes on from CABHPH010130595.1 coordinate 29,762, forward strand.
GGAAGGCATCTTGTAGAAGCCATGACATTCTATGGCAGAAGCTGCAAAGTGAGCTCCTATAGGAATATCAAGGAGTTGACTTTGAAGTGTTTGTTTCTACTAAGCAATGGTACCACAGAAAATGTTACACAGATAAAATCTGCTCCTGAACCAGAGCCCAGGCTGGAGGGGTGTGAAGGTTTCATGCTGTCCTTACTTTGATAACATGAGCCTATCAAGTAAATCTTGATTTCCTCAAACTCAGAATGTAAAACATGTTTAGAAAGTGTATAATTTGAGACATTTTTATCAAAAATTTACAAATTTTGTACTCATTTTTATGCGATATGGAAGGAAAATTAATTTCCATTGATTAAGGTCTTAGCAAGAACCTTTATTTTAGTTGCCCTTTAATTATCTTTACAAGATTTTGCATATGTAAGTTGTGACTTTTCTCAATATAATTTAGATCAGATATTCTTCCTTGAGTTGATGGGATATGTTGCAGCATGCCTCCAAAGACCTGTACTTTTTAATGCTTATTTTAGAATGGTTCTCCCTAATTCTATTAGGTGAGCTCAAGAGCTCTAAAAACTGTTTAAATTTTTCCTATCAGGTTTGGTTGATTTTTTTTATGAGTCCTGTGTAATTTACATTTCCTAATTTCACTTTCCCTTTGTTTCTTGAAAACATTGATTAAGTGTTCTAAGTTATTATTTATTGAGAAAATAAACCTAGGAAATAGTATATAGTAAATCATTTCTTCCATCACAGTATAGATCATCTGTTAATATTAATATAATAGTGGAAAGACACTAAGTTTCAAAAGATGAACTATTTAATTTTTACTAACTGTGTGTTTCATATTTAAAAGAGAATCATGTTTTCAATAATATATTGCTCTAATAATTAAGTATTTGAGGTCTTAATGGACATCAAATAAGAGGTCCTATGAATATAATGGAGAGAAAAATGAACCTGGCTGTATTCTCTGTTTATTACTGTTTTAAATCACTGTCTAAATACTTGTTGAAATCAGCTTAAGGAAGAAAGGCTTGGATTAGCTCCAGGTATAAGGGAATACACCTTAGCAATGTGAAAAAGCCATAGTGACTCTCAGCAGAGCAAGGAGCAAAGGTATGTCAAGGAGTAGGATCACAATAGAAATAGTACAGCCTCCCCCTACCTTAAGGAACCATTTCTTCTACAGACACCCCATCTCTGAAAGATTCCACAACCTCACAAATTAGAATTGTCATCTGAATACCAATTGTTCAAACACTTGATCCTCTGGGGAATATTGTACATGAAATCCCTAGGAAATCAGCATCATATGATATGAAATCAGTATTAACCTTGGGTTAGTGATGATATTATTACTAAAAAATATCTCATGGGAAATAGTTGCACACTTATGTAATACCACTGCTCTGGAGGCAAAGGCAAGAACATGCCAATACCAGCCAGGGCTGCACAACAAAATTCTATTTGGGGAAAAAAAAAGTTGCTCAATGCTGGTACTTTTTGTAAAAATCTGTAGCACATGATTTACTGAAACCAATAGTAAACATATATTGCAATTTGTGTATTTCCTCTTGTGATGTTTTATATGATAACCACCACCCACAGCTCATATGTTGGACTGCTTGACTTCCATGTCATGGAACTGTTGGGAAGAATTAGGAGACATGTCCTGTTTAGAGGAGATGCTTCACTCGGGATAAGAAGATGCTTCACTGGGTATAAGCAGGTGGTCTTCTGAGATATAAAAAAGATGGCTGAATGTCAGCTTGGAATATGGTCAATAAGAAGCATTCCCATAGGGTCTCTAATTTGGTTCCTGATTGCAGCAGATTCTTGCTTCTTTCCTAGGTTCCCTGGATGATGGACTCTGACTTGTAAGATATAATAAACCTTTTCCTCCCCATGTTGTTTTTGAAAATGATATTTTCTTAAAGCAACAAAAAGCAATCAAAGAGAATAATATTATGTCTATAATTTAGCTATGTCAATTATTTGTTTGATAAAATTCTCAATTAAGTGGAATTTTTTGTAATATGTAGATGTTTTGAGCAGACACATTTTACCTGTGGCTAAAATTTAGCTATTTTAATTATGAGTAATTCCCAAAATTAATTTCCACATAGAAGGAAACAATTTGCCTGTTGTTTATTATTTCTTTCAGTTGTATCTATCTGTATACACACTACTTCATTTCATATAGCAAACAGGACTTTCCACATATTTATAAGTGATTTATTTCAGTATAAAGTAATGATTAGAACTACTTTCACTGGTTTGTTTGTTTTCTCTAATTGAAGTCAGCGCAAGCTTAGGCATTTAAATAACCACTACCAAAAGCTCACAAACCTAAAAAAATTTCATGGCTCATTGGGTAGTCATGGACCTTTGACATCTGGTTCAGTTCTAAAGAGAACTGTTTATTATCTGAAATCTTCCTAATTAAGTTTAGTCTATGTAACATTTTCCTTATAAATGAAATGCATTGTCTCATTAGGTCAAGCTTTTTCCTCATTAGAAAAATACTTTTGATATTTTTATTCTTTTAGAGAATTTCATTAACAAGAGCAGAACAGAGGTGATGTCTTGTAGATGACAATAAATGTGACATGAATTTTTACTCTGTAGTCTTTCACAGTTTAAATAGGACTGTGGAGATGACACTTAAATTTAGTAATGTCCTAATTTAAATATATATGAACATGTATATACATATATATATAAAGTATACTATGTCCTGTATATTTTGATCATATTTTAAATAATAACATGATCTACTAAGCAGAGCTAAGTACATGTGTGTGCTCTATTATTTCCACTCAATATCTACTTGTCAATGAGTCTTGGAAATACCACTTAGGAACTTCCATGATGACTCAGTGGGTAAAAAGATTTCATTGAAACACTAAGAGCTTGCATTCTGTCTGCAACCAATATTATATAAGGAGAGAACTGACTCCCCAAAGTTGTACTATGGCCTCTGTGTGCATACCATGGCATGTGCCTCCATTAATAAATAAACAAATATAATACACGTTTAAATGATATATGATACATTTTAATTATATTAAATTTAGCAATAAAGGCATAAGATTTTAATAAACGATAATAATCTGAATTTATGACCTTGATTTTGTTTAAATACTTTTCTCTGTTTAAATAAAGCAATCAAGACACACTTTACTTACTTTAAAGATTTCCTGAGGAATAGTCAATTTATGTATGAAGCTAGAAAATTATAATTAAATTTTTTGAGATTATGATTTAATTACAATATTTCTCCCTTCCTTTTCCTCCCACCAATCCCTCCCATAATTTTCCTCTCCATGATTATTCCAATTCATGGCCTTTTTAAAACGATTATTGCATGCCTATATGTTTATGTATAGAGAAATGTATTTCTAAACATGAAATTGTTCATTCCATATAATGTTCTAAGTATGTATGTATGTTTGCAGGGCTAAAACTTTGGCACTGCACCATCAGTTGGTGTGCTCTTCCCTGTGGAAGGCCTCCTCTTCTCTTCCCAACTATGCTCAGCTGCCTGAAGTTCCCTGTGTAAGGTTGAGGCCTCTGAGTTTTTCGGTGTTCAATTGGGCATGTTCATTGGTATTGTCATTGTTCTGCTCTCGTTTGGGTGGACAGTCATGTTTGTCACTTAATGGGTGCGGATTTTGAAATTACTAGGAGACATAATCTGATAGCAAACTTCCTGATCCTCTGGCTCCTACAATCTTACTACCCCCTCTTCTTCAATGTTCCATGAGCATTTGGTGAGGGAGTGTTTTGTAGATGTATCAGTTGGGTTCCACAACTTTTCCTTTTTAGTGTCCGTGGTTTCCTGCAGTGGTTCTGTCTGTTGCAAAGAGACATTTCTAGTTTCTAGTTTCTACAGTTATCTATGGGTGTACAAGCAAATGTTTATAGATTTTTTAAGGGATTTCTGTGGTTTAATATACCAGAAGTTGAAGTTTCCCCTCCATCAACCATGATTCCACTAGCACTGAATAGTTATCTAGGTTTCAGTTACCAGGCATGGTCTCTTTGTTGAGTGCATCATCCCAAATTCAATCAGAGAGCTGTAGGGTACTGCCACGGCATATACCCATGTCACTACTGTACCATTAAGTTATTGAGGAACTTTACACTGTGTAAATGATAAGTGATTACTTTGTAAAGTTGAAAATATCTACTTCATTACACCTCAGAATAGTAGTTGACTAAAATGTTGTGTGGAAGTCTAAGCAGTCTCTTTTGTAGAAGGTTTTATTTGTTTTCTTATTTAAACAAAATCAATGTTCAACCATGGGCATTTATTATGTACACAGTAAGACCAGGTTATCATTTGCAAATTGCTTGGTAAAATTTCTTCCACCATCAAGTTCCGTTTCACAAACTTTGTTCAATGCAAGAAGCATCCTTTATACTTACACAAGCATGGCTTTAGAGCATTTCTCTTGAACATTATGTTACACTTTATATTTCTAATATGTAAATGGAGTGTGAATTCACAGAGAATGAATTTGATCAAATATAAATGCATATAATTAAGAAAAAATATCAAGAAGACTTTTGATGATCTGATAAAATGGGATATACCATATGAAAAGATATTAAACTGTCATTAATAAAAAACAAATATTTAATAGTATGGATTGTTAATTTTCTCAAATTCAGCTGAAAAAGAATGAGTGCAATTATAAGTCAGCTATTGATTTACAACATTGAAGATTATTCTTGATAAACAAGATCATAATTTCAATGATAATGTATAGACAACAGAAAAATGAGGTGAGCACATACAGAGAAGCAAAGAATCAATCAATTCATAGCCCCTTGGAATCTAATAAATAAGAGGTCTGAAGAAAATTTGCAAAGAGAAAAAAAAATAAAGCAGAGTAAGAATGTTTATTGCACAGGTCCACGACATGAAAATACTTTGAGGAACACAGGAATCTCTCAACCCTTAGATGATACCCCGTCTTTACTCCCATGACTAGTCTGCTATATTCTGTGAAGAAGTTTGCTTCTGGTGCTATTTTTTCCTCCTGTGCTATCATTAACTGTGCAATAGCATTGTTATGCTCTTTCTTTTTTTCGCTTAGAATTGTCCAATTCTATGAAAGATTTTTATAAAGTAAGCTATTATTAAGTGTGGAAGAGTTCAATGAAGATAAATGCTTTCTAAATGAATGTTTGGTACCAGAAAATATGAACACTAAGATCTGATTTCTTTGAGTACTTGAAATCATTACTATTTGGTCTACTTATTTTTGTGTGTTTACTGCTAAAGCAGCTTATATTTAAAAAAAATAGTTAGTGAACTGATTCCAGTCAGCCAATATACAGGAAAGATACTCTTACATTGCTGAAATTGCAATTATATCTAGGTTAAAGTCACATGTGTACGTTTCCACTTCATTAGCACAACACCATGGTCTATGTTGTAAATTTTCACATATGTACTATTCACACGTGTGGCAACATAATATGACACACAGTCAATATACTCGTTTGATACTCATGTAGAATCTAGAAAATTAATCAAAAATGAAATTCGAAGGTGTCCTTTACAATGATTCAGAACTTTATTATTTTTCTGAAAACAATTGCATATTTGAGATTATAGTGCAATTGTAACATTTCTCTCTTCACTTACCTCCCTCCAAACCATCCCAGATGCTCCTCTCCGTTCTCCTTCAAATGCATTGACTCTGGTTTCAGTAATTGTTATTTCATGCATATGTGTATATAAATATACATATTTATTCCTAAATATAGGCCATCCAGAGAGGCACTGAAAGTAAGTAGAAAGAAAGAAATAGAGAAGAAAGTGGAAGATGGGTGAACAAAATATAAGGATATCTGAACAAGGCAACAGGAATCATATTTTCAAACATTCACTCCCCAAATGTTATAATTCATATAATTAAACATATAAATATACATTTATAGTAATAATGAACTTTTCTCATTGGGGCTGGTAGTGCTCCCTTCAAGAAGGAATACTGCTTAACAAAAAACCTAACACCAGACACCAAAGATACTTTATGAGTAAAATATGTGCCAGATTTCAATAAATGGTAAAAAAAAAAGGTGAAAGATATTACAAGAATAAAATTTAAATTTGGCAAATTTTGAAATGACAAAATTATTTAGATATACTATATATAAAATAATTAATACTTTAAGTATTTTACTTTGTAAAATATATATGTACTTTAAATGTCTTTTTTTTTTTTTTTAGTTTTTCAAGACAAGGTTTCTCTGTGTAGTTTTGGTGCTTGTCCTGGATCCCGCTCTGTAGACCAGGCTGGCTTCAAACTCACAGAGATCCGCCTGGCTATTCCTCCCGATTGCTGGTATTAAAGGTGTGTGCCACCACTGCCTAGATAAATGCCTTTTCTTTTAATGACAGACAAAAAATATTCACTTAGGTTTTAGGAGTTTTATTAATTATATCAAGATTTATGTGCCTGTGAGATGCAGTGATGAATATTAAAAGGCACTTTCCTGTAGTGGTGTTTGATTTACTTAATTCATGCAGATTCTGTATTATTAGTAAGACATGAATGCATTAATCTTTATTTCATAAGAACATGTACTCCCTTGACAAAACAATAGAGACACACGTATACACATACACCCCACACACAAAACAAGCACAAAGGCCAATACCGAAATGTAGTACTCTACATTTCACTCACGTTTTTCCAATAAGTGAATCAATCCAACTCCTTTTTCTGTACAATGAAGGGGGAGAATGAGGAAGCGGGCTCTTTGCTTCTCAATTGCTTCACTCTCTGTGACTATGAACATGCTATAGATAGGTTATCACTTATTCTTCAATCTACTCTATGTTCATCTTGCAGTAGGTGAAACTTTGCATGAATGATTTTCCTTACCAGGTAGTTCAAAAAAAAATAAGTATTTTTCCTGACAGCATGATTATATTCAGCAAAAATGTATGAGTTGAGATGAGAGAGAGAGAGAGAGAGAGAGAGAGAGGGAGGAGGGGGAAGGAAATAGCTTCATATAAACATTAATTTCCAAAGAATGTATTAGTTTGTTATGATATAGAAGTCAATCTATTTGACATTTTGAAATAATGACCATTGGGGCAGGAGAGTTGGCTCATGGTTTAAGAATTTGTTTAGAATGCTTGTTGCTCTTTCAGAGCATCCTGGTTCAAATTCTAGCAGCCAGTGTGTGATTCAGGACCATTGCAACTCCAGTTATGGGGGATTCAGCATTCTCTTCTGAACTTAGTGGGCCCAATCACACACATGATTCACATATGTACATGCAGTCAAAAGACTCCTACACATTAAGAAAAAAATGTAAAACTAACATTTGTCAAAATCTCCCAATGATACATTTTTGAAGACTGTTTACCTATGTTATTACACTTTGCAGACTTGAGTGAACTGTAAATGAAAATGTGTAAGAGGCAATGAGAATGAACATTGAACTAGTCTACACTTTACAACTTTTAATTAAATAATTATGGATATCTTTTCACCATATTTACTATTCTTTATTTATAATTATTGATGTCCATCCTGAATTCAACCACTATAATTTCTATCTTTATGTACCTTCAATTTCACTCACAATGTGGATTAATTTTTTTCTTTTTTTTTTTGAATTCATGAAAATATATTTATTAAGAATGCTAAAGCCGGGCGGTGGTGGCACACGCCTTTAATCCCAGCACTCGGGAGGCAGAGCCAGACAGATCTCTGTGAGTTCAAGGCCAGCCTGGGCTACCAAGTGAGTTCCAGGAAAGGTGCAAAAAGCTACACAGAGAAACCCTGTTTCAAAAAAAAAAAAGAATGCTAAATAAAAGGCAAAACAGCGAAATCAGGTCATGTACAGAACTGACATTTCATGGATTCAAATGGAAGGAAATACCTAGAATTCTAAAAAGGCTCAGTACATTCATAACATTATAAACCAAAAGATACAGATGGATGCCACTTCACTGAATATTTATTTGACATTGATCTTGGTCAAATTATTGTAGAAAAATAAGTAGGTCGATACACTGTCTTTTACTTATGACAAGGAAGAAAAACTACTTCTAGTTGGAAAAAAATAACATGAAATACACAAAAAAAATCCAGATTTTAAAATATAGCCAGCAATCTGAAATTATATGAAAATATAAAATTTCAAGGTATTGTAAATGGAGGGGTTTTGGCCTTTCATTTTCCATCGTTATTTTCTTGTGTGTAAACTGAGTTGAAATTTTATAATTTTTTCCTTTTAAATATACTCCAAGAGTTCTCTTTCTTTCCTACTCATATTAACATTATTGCATCCCAGGACCACATCAAACAAAGTTGCAGAAATCTCCGTTTGTCACTTTGTGGGCTTTTGTCCTTCTTTTCCCCACATGCTTAGATTAAACATCCTAATTTCACTTAGTCATTTGGTAAGGACACAAACTAGGCAATTTCTTCCATTCTCATGTTATCTTGTAATATACAAATTTCTAGTACTAAGAAAGTACAATGTGATTACTTTATAATTACATGTATATACACCATATTCTTTGGGAATAAATTATATAGAAGAAATTAGTTATAGTTCTTTGATTGGTTGCTCATTTCAGATCTTACTTCATGACTTTCTTCTGGCTTTGTAATTTTGAATGTCTCTTCTCACCTTTAAAAACCATTCAATGCCCTCTCTTCAGCCAAGATGTATGCCAATAGTAGGTCCAAAGATTATGAGTAAATGTAGAAAAATGTGTGACTTTTATACTTGGTATTCATGGATTTTGTAATACCTGAATAAGTTGTCACTAAAGCCCCACAGCTGTAAGAGGACTCTGATATGTACTGTGTCTAAGGAGTTTTTATGGCAATGCAGTAGATATTTGCAGTGTGAGGACAAAGTAATTTTACTGAAATGCTAATGTCCCTGTTTGCTTTCTGTTGCTGAGATAAACACTATAACCAATAGCAACTTAGAGAGGAAAAAATTCATTTCACCTACATATCCTCAGTCATTGTTCATTGGAGAAATACCAAGCTGGAACTCAGAATAAAACATGGAGGAAGGAACTGAAGCAGAAGCAATGGAAGAATGTTGCTTATTGTTTTGATACCCCGTGCCTTGTTCAGTCTGTATTTTATTTATGAGTTCCAGTCGCAGCTTTCCGAGCATTGGCTCCCTGCTCGGGGATCTAGGACCTCTTTTACTGACCATTAAACAAGAAAATGCACAATAGATTTGCCTACAGTTGATATTATAGAGGCAGTTTTTCAATTGGGGTTCCTCATGCCAGATAACTCTATCTAGTGTCAAGTTGATGTCAAAGTAATTAAGGCAGCCTAGATACAGTAAACCTGGGGAGACCCACATATTGTGTGCTTTTGATTTCCTTTTCAGCTTGGTATTGGATGTTTTATTAGCAGGCAGCTAGGAAGTCATATTTAAGAAATATTACCCAAATAATCAATTTGTACTCTGTGTTCAGTTCATACCTCAGTGTGTGCTTTTAAACCTTGATTTATTACAGAGTTTAAGAATCAGTAAATAATTAGAAATTGCTAACATGTGGAAAATTCAAATAATGTGTTACATTAGAAAAATGAACATTGTTTTAAAATTATTCACATTAAGATGCAATTCAATATACAAATCTATTATGTTTAGAGATAGAATAAATGATGTCGGAAATAAGCATAAACAGTACTTATAAAACCTCAAACACCATTCAGAGGTATTTTATGAAACTGTGGCAAAAAGAGAGAAGTACTATAACACACAACATAAAACTACAACAAACTGTTACACACACACACATACAGAGATACATAGATATATAGATAAATAGATATAACAAAATGCATGTGAGCATATGCATATATATGTGCATATTTGCAACAATAATAATTCAAGAAGATAGCATAAATTTTGGAGAGGGGTCTTCAGAAGCAGTTGGAAGAGAAGATGACTGAAAAGATTCCGTGCACATCTGTAAAGTCCTCAAATGAATAAAATTGAAAATTACATACATCAAAACATATAATATAATACTAAAATAACATGCAAATATAATAATATGAATCCAGAATTAGGCCTGATGACAGCATCAAATTTATCAACATTTGTATAAGCCTTCTAAACATTTGAAATTATATGAAAAAGTGTTAATATTGTATCAATCATTTTGAATCATATATAACACAAGGTCTGGAAAATGGGCATTTCCCCCCAGTATCACTTGAGTTGTGTTCTTCAGTGTTTATTTTGCAAGTATTGCCTTCTGAACTTTATAAAACCTGTTTTTAGTAATTTACAGCTTCTTTATAGTTTTAAACATTTATGTAGTTGGCGGGGCATAAAGTAAAGATTCCCAAATTTCACAGGACATCAATACACTATTCTTTCCAATTTATGTATTGTTCTGCTTTGACAGAAAAAGCACATGAAAATATTTTGATTTATCAAATAAGAATATATTAACTGTAGAAAATAATTAAATCATGAATAGTGAATGAATATTTACATCTACTTATCACAATGACAGCTACTCTACGAAAAGTGAAATGCAAGCTTCATCTCCTGCCACCAATCTTCAGTTAATAGTATTATTAGGCATGGCATCAAACTGGCTTTAAAACAGCCTCTTGTGAAGTGAAAGGAATAATTCAGAGCAAAACTAGTCACAAAAGGCATATGAGAAAAATCCTGACAAGAAAATTTAAATCTAAATTGGAGAATTATTTCTACTTATGAATATTAGTAACCTAAAATTTTCTTTGTGTACTACATATTTTGAAATACTAATAATATATAATTTTTTATTTTATGAAAATGTTCCATAAATTGTTTTATAGTTGGTTAAGAGAGGTAAGCAAAATGCATAGTAAAATTCAATGCATGTTTTGAATCTTGATACCTTCACTAAAGGAAACTTCCAAATATTTCACCGTTCAAAAATACAATTTTAATAATTTTGATTTTTTTAGCCATTTGATAAATGTAATTTGCCTATGACCTGCTGGATTGAGCAATTATTTACATTCTAAACCTTTCCTTTACAATTTTACACCAATATCAAACTTCCAGGTTCAGAGATAATTTTTTTAAATTGACATACAAATATTTTTCTTTTTTACAATATTTTTCTTGCATTGTATTTTAATCATATTTCTCTAACTACGCTCTACTAGATTCTCCCTCATTTCTTTGACCATAACTTCATGCTCTCTCTCTCTCTCTCTCTCTCTCTCTCTCTCTCTCTCTCTCT
>CABHPH010130596.1:0-34487 GCA_902168325.1 Peromyscus nudipes
AGGGAGCTTTTTTTTCCGCCATGGGAGGTTTCTCTTAACCCTGAGCTTGCTTTAGGATGCTTGCATTACTGTTTGACAGGTGTACCTCTCTAATTAGAATTTTCACTGCCGCTGTTCCCGGAGCTGGTCACATCTGTCTGTGCGTCCTAAGCAAAAACCCCTCAGGGCTTGCTCCCCTGGCTTTCCTGGTCAGTGAAGGGAAAGGAACTCTCTTGGACTGAAAGCTTTTTCAAAAAGGTCGCCCCCTCAACCCCCCCCCCCCCCCATGGAAAAGAGAGCTTTTGCAGAGAGATTTTTTTCACCGCCGTAAACACTGTTTAGCCCTACCTACCAACTCAGGGCTTACAGTCAGGTGGGCAACTGTTGCTGTTTCTGCCAGCTTTGTTTTTATGGCCCTGTATTTATATATATAATTTATTTCATATAAATATAAATAATGTTATATATTATATTACATTATGTTACGTTACGTTACGTTACATTACATTACATTACATTACATTATATTATATTATATTATCAGTGTTTCCCGGGTCCTGCACCTTCTCTGCCTTGGCTCCATGATCGAGGAGGCTGCTTGACAACTACAGGAACCCTAGCTCCCCAGAACACACTCAAACTCAGTGTTGCTTGTTTCCTTTGGTAATTGTGTCCTGATTGCTGGTTAGAAAGGAAGAAACAATGCTAACAGTAAGAATTAGCAATGATTCAAGGGATTTTTTTTTTCTATATTAGGGCAGTTACAAGCAGTTCTCCCGTTCAGATAGATGTTTCTTCCAGGTGAATTTAATTTTTTGTCCCTACAGAAAGGGGAAAAAAATCTGAGAAAGAAAGATCTGAAAAGCTTTCAGTCTTTTAGAGAGACAGAGACTGCTAAGTTTTGCCCGGGAAAGCTTTTAGGTTTTTAGAGAAAGACAATTAAGTTTTCTCCAAAGCTTCTGTTCTCTAAATACTGACTTCATGGTCAAATGGAAACTAATTTTGATTGTACTGTGTTGTAATGGTGTTTGGTGGTAGAGCGGAGAATTTTGTTTCGTCCCCATCTGTATCAGGAAAAAAACCCCTGCTTCTAAAGGCTTGATTTTAAGCTCTCTCCAGGCAAAAAGCTTCCACAGGAATACTTTTCTGCCGGTTTTTTCTCATCTTTGATAGATTTTTCTGACTCTTCCCTTGGATTTTGTGTACATAGCCCCATATTTGGAAGTCAAAGACATAGCTCCTCTGTTTTGTTGCTTATCTTACCATAATTTTTTCTAAAACTATATTGCTAACACAATATTTCTATTTTCTACCTCACTCTAAATTTTTTCCTACATTATTTTCCTATATTCTACTTTTATTCTAAATTCCTACAGATAGAAATTAAGAAAGAAAGAGAGAGAGAGAGAGACCAACCCCCAGCTTCCATCGGGCCCAGAGCTCCCATCCAAATCAGAGGTGAGTGTCTGGGGTCATACCCAGGGAGGCCTGCCCCTAGAACCCATCCCTGGGCACCAACCATTCCCAGGGAAGAAGCCCGGCAGCAGACAGAGCCCCCAAGGAAGGTTTCCCTTCTCCAAGACCCCACAGCAGACACTGCAATCTACACACCCTGCCCCCACACCCATCTGCCCGGAAACCCCTGCCACTTCCTAAGACTTAGAGACCAGCCCCAAGCTCCCATCTGGCCCAGAATACCCATCTGGCCCAGAGAGCTCCCATCCAGCCCAGAGAGATCCCATCCAACCCAGAGAGTTCCCATCAGGCCCAGAGAGCTCTCATCTAGCCCAGAGAGCTCCCACCCGGACCAGAGAAAGAGAGAGCTCTCATTGGACAAAGAGCCGTCATTGGACCAAGAGTAAACTCAGGAGACAGGGAATCTGCCAGCCCTGATTAGACCAAGAGTGGCTTTCTGAGAAGTAGAATCTGCCACCTCTCATTGGACCAAGAGAGGCTTCCTGAAATACTGAATCTATCAGCTCTGGCTGGACCAAGAGCCCTGATAAGACCAAGAACGAATCCACAAGGAGATGGGTAGATGTCAAGGCAGAAGTACATACAACAACATAAAGAACAGTACAGCATCACCAGAACCTAGCCCTCCTCCAACAGCAAGACCTGAACATCACAAAGTGGAAGAAGCAGAAGAGAGCAACCTTAAGAATAACACCTTGAAGATGCTGGAGGCTTTTAAAGAAAAAAAAATCAAAAATGAAATTGAGGAAAATATAAACAAAAAAAGTGGAGGAAATCAATAAAGAAAATGAAAAGTCAAACAAAAAATGGGAAGAACTCTATAAAAAAAAAAAACTAGAGGAAAAGACAAATAAAACCAGAAGAAAACAACAAATCCCTTAAAGAAAACCATGAAAAAGCAATGAAACAGGTGAGGGAAACAGTCCAAGACCTGAAAAGGGAAATAGAAACAAGGAAGAAGACACAAACAGAGGGAATGCTGGAAATAGAAAATCTGAGTAAACGAACAGGAAACACAGATGCAAGCATAACCAACAGAAGACAAGAGATGGAAGAGAGGATCTCTTGTGTAGATGATACAATAGAGGAAATGGATTCCTCAGTCAAAGCAAATACCAATGCCAAAAATATTATAACACAAAATGTCCAAGAAATCTGGGACACCATGAAAAGACCAAACCTACAGATAATAGGGATAGAGGAAGGAGAAGAATACCAACTCAAAGGCACAGAAAATATCAAGAAAGCAAGAAAATATCAAGAAAACAAATATCACAGAAAACAAGATCATAGAAGAAAACTTTCCCAACTTAAAGAAGGAAATACCTATGAAGATACAAGAAGCCTATAGAACACCATACAGACTAGACCCCCAAAAAAGTCCCCTTGCCACATAATAATTAAACAACTAAATGTACAGAATAAAGAAAGAATATTAAGAGCAGCAAAGGAAAAAGGTCAAGTGACTTATAAAGGCAAACCCATCAGAATAACACCCAATTTCTCAATGGAGACTTTGAAAGCTAGAAAAACCTGGACAGATGTAATGCGGACATTAAGAGACCATGGATGCCAGCCTAGACTAATATACCCAGCAAAACTTTCAATCATCATAGATGGAGTGAACAAGACATTCCAAGACAAAACCAGATTTAAACAATCCTTATCCACAAACCCAGCCCTACAGAAAGCTCTAGAAGGAAAATTCCAACCTAAGGAAGTCAGATACACCCATGAAAACACAGGCAATAGATAACCCCACAGCAGTAAACCCAAAGAAGAGAAGTACACACACACTACCACCAAAAGATAACAGGAATGAACAATCACTGGTCATTAATATCCCTTAATATCAATGGACTTAATTCACCTATAAAAAGACACAGGCTAACAGAATGGATATGAAAGCAGGACCCATCTTTCTGCTGCATGCAAGAAACACACCTCAAATTCAAAGATAGACACTACCTAAGAATAAAAGGCTGGGAAAAGTCTTTCCAATCAAATGGTCTTAAGAAGCAAGTGGGTGTAGCCATCCTAATAGCCAGCAAAATAGACTTCAAACTAAAAATCAATCAAAGGAGATCAAGAAGGACATTACATACTCATCACAGGAAAGATCCACCAATATGAAGTTTCAATTCTGAACATTTATGCCCCAAACACAAGGGCACCCACATATGTAAAAGAAACACTACTAAAGCTTAAACCACATATAAAACCCCACACATTAATAGTGGGAGACTTCAACACCCCACTCTCACCACTGGACAGATCTGCCAAATTGAAACTTAACAGAAAAATAAAGGACTTAACTGATGTTATGACTCAAATGGATTTAATCGATATCTATAGAACATTCCATCCTAACAAAAAAGAATATACCTTCTTCTCAGAACCCCATGGAACCTTCTCTAAATTGGACCACATAATTGGCCACAAAGCAAATCTCAACAGATACAAAACAATTGGAATAACCTCCTGTGTTCTATCAGACCACCATGGTTTAAAGTTAGATTTCAACAACAACAAAAACTACAGTAAGCCTACAATCTCATGGAAACTGAATAATGCTTAACTGAATCACCAATGGGTTAAGGAAGAAATAAAGAAAGAACTTAAAGACTTCCTAGAGATCAATGAAAATGAATATACCACATAGCCAAACTTATGGGACACTATGAAAGCAGTGCTAAGAGGGAAATTCATAGCACTAAATGTCCACATAAAGAAGTTGGAGAAATCTCACACTAGTGACTTAACAGCACACCTGAAAGCTCTAGAACAAGAAGAAGCAAAGTCACCCAGGAAGAATAGATGCCAGGAAATAATGAAATTGAGAGCTGAAATCAATAAAATAGAAACAAAGAGAACAATACAAAAAATAATGAAACAAAGAGTTGGTTCTTTGAGAAAATCAACAAGATAGACAAGCCCTTATCCAAACTAACCAAAAGACAGAGAGAGAGAGAACATCCATGTTAACAAAATCAGAAATGAACAGGGAGACATAACAACTAACACTGAGGAAATCCAGAAAATCACCAGGTCATACTTCAAAAACCTCTACTCCACAAAACTGGAAAATCTAAAAGAAATGGATAATTTTCTGGATAGGTACCAATACCTAAGTTAAATCAAGACCAGATAAAATATTTAAATAGTCCAATAACCCCTAAGGAAATAGAATCAGTCATTAAAAGCCTCCCAACAAAAAAAGCCCAGGACCAGATGGTTTCAGTGCAGAATTCTACCAGATCTTCAAAGAAGTGTTAATACTAATACTCTTTAAATTGTTCCACACAATAGAAACAGAAGGAACATTACCAAACTCCTTCTATGAGGCTACAATTACCCTGATTCCTAAGCCAAACAAAGATGCAACAAAGAAAGAGAACTACAGACCAGCCTCCCTCATGAACATTGATGCAAAAATACTCAATAAAATACTGGCAAACAGACTCCAAGAACACATCAAAACAATTATCCACCATGATCAAGTAGGCTTCATCCCAGGGATGCAAGGGTGGTTCAACATACAAAAGTCTGTCAATGTAATACACCATATAAACAAACTGAAAGAAAAAAAAACACATGATCATCTCACTAGATGCTGAAAAGGCATTTGATAAAATCCAACACCCCTTCATGATAAAGGTCTTGGAGAAATCAGGAATACAGGGAACATACCTAAACATAATAAAGGCAATTTACAGCAAGCCAACAGCCAACATCAAATTAAATGGAGAGAAACTCAAAGCGATTCCACTAAAATCAGGAACAAGACAAGGCTGTCCACTCTCCCCATACCTATTCAATATAGTACTTGAAGTTCTAGCCAGAGCAATAAGACAACATAAGGAGATCAAGGGGATACAAACTGGAAAGGAAGAAGTCAAGCTTTGGCTATTTGCAGATGACATGATAGTATACATAAGTGACCCCAAAAATTCAACCAAGGAACTCAGACAGCTTATAAACACCTTTAGCAACATAGCAGGATACAAGATTAACTCAAAAAAATCAGTAACCCGCCTATATACAATTGACAAACAGGCTGAGATGGAAATCAGAGATACATCATCCTTTACAATAGCCACAAATGATATAAAATACCTTGGGGTAACTCTAACTAAGCAAGTGAAGGACCTATATGACAAAAACTTTAAGTTCCTGAAAAAAGAAATTGAAGAAGATATCAGAAAATAGAAAGATCTCCCATGCTCATGGATAGGCAAGATTAACATAGTAAAAATGGCAATCTTAACAAAAGCAATCTACAGATTCAATGCAATCCCCATCAAAATACCAACACAATTCTTCACAGACCTGGAAAGAACAATACTCAACTTCATATGGAAAAACAAAAAAACCCAGGATAGCCAAAAGAATCCTGTACAATAAAACAACCTCTGGAGGCATCACAATCCCTGACCTCAAGCTCTACTATAGAGCTACAGTAATAAAAACAGCTTGGTACTGGCATAAAAACCAACATGTGGACCAATGGAATTCAATTGAAGATCCTGACATTAATCCACACACCTATGAACATATAATTTTTGACAAAGAAGCCAAAAGTGTACAATGGAAAAAAGAAAGCATCTTCAACAAATGGTGCTGGCATAACTGGATGTCAACATGTAGAAGGCTGCAAATAGATCCATATCTATCACCGTGCACAAAACTTAAGTCCAAGTGGATCAAAGACCTCAACATAAATCCAGCTACTCTGAACCTGATAGAAGGAGAAAGTAGGAAGTAGTCTTGAATGCATTGGCACTGGAGATCACTTCCTAAATATAACACAAGTAGCACAGACACTGAGAGAAACAATTAATCAATGGGACCTCTTGAAACTGAGCGGCATAAACATAATACCTTAAACAAGAGTAGAAATATACATATAGTAAAAAATTGACCTTAAATTTGTAAAAATAACCCAAAATTCATACTAATGTAGAGTATTTTGAGATTAACAGTTGTTTTTTGGAGTAAAGTAAATTCAATAATTTATCTTTTTTTCATCATTTCTATATCATATCCCCCTTTTCCTTTAAAAAGAGATTGACAATGACCATTAATCATTTATAATCAACCCCTGTTAAATAAAAACAAACACTCATGAACAATATTTTGGGAATTTGGGTGTAGATTTTCATACTACTTCCTGCTGATTGGGGGCACTTTCAATCTTATGGGGATCCTGAGAAAATTTAGGATTATGGTCAAGTCCTGACTGGAGTAGTCTGTGAGGCTGCATCATCTCAGCCAGGTGCCTTAAAGCCGTTCTGCATGTTGGATCATCTGGGCCATCGCTCCCTTTGGAGACTTCTCAGGGGGTCTTCCTTGATGGAACCATATTAACCTGGAAGGAATCCACAGCTTCTCATCTTCTGTGGAAACAAAAAGCAGAACCTCTTGCAACATATACTTAGACCCAAATTTTGAAGTCAAGATAACTTTCAAATATATATGTTGGTTTAACTTAGTAGCCCCTACAATCAAATGTCTTACTGCAGTTAAAAATCCCACAAACAATACAAGAATATATAGAATCCAGACTCTCTGTGTCTCTCTGCATATTTATAAAACCTGACTAATATGACTATAAGGCTACCTACCTAAACATGGCTTTCCTTCTTTTTTAAGGACTTTATCTATCTTTTTTCTTTTCTCTCCAAGTCTACAAATATTTTTAAACACATTGTAACCTGTTTAAAGGTTTCAAAATACACTGTATTAATAAGTGAAATTCTGTAAGAATTAACAAAACATCCTTTAAAAAGATTTTAATCTTGTATCTCTCTAGACTTTAATATTTTGCATAGGTATGTGTGCAGTATGCACATATGTATATGCATGTTCCCCTGTGTGTAGGAATGTGTGAGGGTGCACATTAACATGTGTGCACATGCATGTTGGAAGCCCAAGACTGACATTCAGTGCCTTTCTCAGGTGCTCTCCACCTTGTACTTTGAGGCAAGGACTCTCTATAATCATGAAGCTCACAATTTTGGTTTGTCCAGTGAGCCAGTTTGTTCTAGGGATGCCCTGTCTCCACATCTTGTGTGCTGGGATTCCAGGCAGGCTACCAAGCCACATGGCATTGTGCATGGGTTCTGGTGATCCAACTTTGGTCATCCATGTTTGCACAGAAAGCATGTTATCTGCTAAGCCATCATCCCAGCCCCAAGGTTTAAAGGGAGAAGGCAGAGGGGCACAGGGTCTCAGGCAGCTGAGACATATCCAAGGATGACCTTGAACTCTGGTCCTCCTGCCTCTTCCTCTTGAGTGCTGAGACTATAATTATGCACAACCATCCCTGGTTTTATGGCTGAGGACCTAATCTGAGGCTTTGTGCACACTAGGTGAACACTCTATAGCCCAGAATTACAGTTTAATATTCATGAATGGTTAACACTATATCTGGGATTAGGTTCTAAGTCCCACTGCAGTTGGGATCATCAGTTTCTGGTCCAGCATTCTTCAACTGCATTTTCTTCCCAGATACTCCTGCACTGCATGACACGTCTTCCTCAGCCTGATCTTGCTTCTAGACTTCACAGCACATGGTTTGGTTTCCATCCTGTCCCACTCTCTCAATGTCTGTAAATTGGCGAACTCCAATTTACAATCTACGGCTTGGGTGGGGCCTCCCTCATAGGATTATCACTATGTTTGTCTCCCATAACTGCTGCCACTCTTTCTATAGAGCTCACAACACCCATGAATTATGTTTCAGTCAGCATGATGAACTTCCTACAGCTGCTGTGAGAACAGGGATAACATATGCCTAGTTCCTTCCTCAGCTTGGAGTCTGAGCACAAGGCATGCTTGGCTGAGCAAACCTGCTAGATATACTCTTAGAAGCTATATTTCCCGCTAAGGTTGTGGGAAAAGACGTGCCAATCCAGTCGGGAAAGATTACCAAAAAGCTAACTGTGCTTTAAGAATCAGACTCAGACAATACTCATCAGAGTCATGAGACAGGAGGCTTCAAAATGCTTCTTGGATCTCCTGGCTTACACCTATGGCTGCTCATAAATATGCATTTTGATTCTTATAACTGTAGGTCCCTCTCTAATCTACATGCAGATCCAATTAATCTAGAATACTGTTCAACAGGCTGCTTGGACACTTGTGTATAACCTCTTCTAAAGCAAGAGTACAGATTACAGCTTCTGGCCCAAGCACCAGCATCCTGTGAGCACAGGATGAAGGTGAGGATGGGGGACAAGTTCCCAAAGCATCCCAGTCCAAATGGAAGAGACTAGATCTGAAGGTAATGTCCCAATTCTGTGGGCCCCAACCTCCCTTTACCTCCTGCCCTATGGAGCTCTTTCTTTCATACACAGTAACAAAAAGCAGATAATGCTAGGTCGTGGCCCTGCAGCTCTTCATGTGGTCACTGCAACAGATAAGACAGTCACACCTTCCCTGAAGCTCTGGTCTCTATCTCTCTTTAGCTGTAAGAACAATGTAAAGTAAATATTCCTTCTTTACCTCTGCCTCTGTTAGCAGGCACAGCTCTGATGCCCACACACACCTCTGACTTATGGCCTTACTTACGACAGTAAAACCATCTATCTTAGAACACACACCCCCTCAGGAGACTTTTAAACGTAAGGACTTCTGTTTGTTCCCTGGACTCGTCCCACCCTGAGATGAGTTGTCTGTTGTAGTCATGATAGAAACACATGTTTTGTGTAGATGAGGATTGAGGCACATGCCATGTGTGGGTGAAGATGTAGAAACTATTTATGTTTAGGTAAGGATGTAGGTGCTAGCAAAGTGTAGATGAGAATGCAGACCCTATAAAGAGTGTCATATTGATTTTTCCCAATTTATAAACCATTTCCCCCAAGACAGCCTATGAGAATAAACACAGACAAGTTGTGCATTGAAATCAGGATGCTGATGCTTTGGCCAGAGGCTGGGAACTGTACTCCTGCATTAGGAGAGGTTGTACACAAGAGTCCAAGCAGCCTGTTGAGCAGTATTCTAGGTTAATTGAATGAGCATGTGGATTAGATAGGGGCCTACAAATATAAGAATCAAAATGCTTATGAAGAGCAGACATAGGTATTAGCCAAAGGATCCATGAAGAGTTCTGAAGCCGCCTGTCTTGTGACTCTGATTCCTGTTGTCTGAGGCTGATTCTTAAAGTACAAACAGCTAACTTTCTGGCTCTCTTACCTGACTGGATTGGCAAGTCTTTTCACACCCCCTTAGTGGGATATATGTGTTCTAAGGTGTCTGTCTAGCAGCTTCACTGAGCTAGGCATGTCCTGTGCTCAGACTCTGGGTTGAAGGAGGAACTAGGCATACGTTATCCTTGTCCTCACAGCCATTATGGGAAGTTCATCATGCTGACTGGAACACATTTCACTGGTGTGGTGATCTCTACAGAAAGAGTTGCATTGTTTATGGGAGACAAACATAGTGATAATTCTGTGATGAAGCTTCACCCGAGCCTTAGTTTATAAATTGGAGTTGGCCAATTACAAACATTGACAGAGTGGGACTTGGTACAAACAAAACCATGTGTGGTGAGGTCTAGAAGCAAGAGTAATTGAGGAAGATGTGTAAAGCAGTGCTGGAGTGTGTGAGAAGAAAATGCAGTTAGGGGAAGCTGGACCACAAATTGATGACCCCAACTTTTTGACTTAGAACTTAGTCCCAAAGATAATGAGTAACTATTCATGAATATTAAACTGCAGTTCTGGGTGGTAGAATGCTAACCTAGTGTGCACAAAGCCTCGGATTGGGTCCCCAGCCCCAATTAAACCAGGTATGGTAGTGCATGACTGTAGTCTGAATACTCAAGAGGTAGAAGCAGGAGGACCAGAAGTTCAAGGTCATCCTTGGATATGTCTCAGCTGCCTGGGACCCTGTGTCCCTCTGCCTTCTCCCTTAAAAAATTGGGGCTTGAGTAATGGCTCATCAGGTAAAGTGATTTCTGTGCAAACATGGAGGATCAAATTCACCCAGGACCCATGTGCAATGCCATGTGGTGTGGTAGTCTGCCTAAAATCCCCAGCACATGGGGTGTGGAGACAGGACATCCCTAGAACAAGCTGCCTGGCTGGACAAACCAAGATAGTGAGCTCCATATTTACTGAGAGACCCTGCCTCAAACTGTAAGGCAGAGAGCAACAGAGAAAGGCACTGAATGTCAGCTTTGGGCCTCCAAAATGCATGTGCAAACATGTGATGTGCACTTGCACACGTGCCCTCACACACGGGAACATGCATATACATGCCTGCAGACCACACACATATATATATGCAAAATATTAAAGTCTAGAGACCTACAGGAGTAAGATCTTCTTAAAGGATGTTTTCATTAATTCTTACAAAATTTCACTTATTAATACAATACGTTTTGATCATATTCATCTCTTTGTGGGGGACCCACCCCCACTTTTTCCCTAGGGTACTCTTGAGGAGTGAGGGATAAGAGATTTAGATAGAAATATGGAGGGGAGAGAGACAGACAGAAACACAGGATAGCCTCAGGAGGGCCTGGATCCTTATCCACTGGCCCTTTCTGTCTGTTCTGAAGGGCTTTTTATAGGAATGCTCAGGGGTGGAGCAAAAGATCTCCCCCCAGCACAGCCAAGTGCAGACCCTTTCTAACACCTAGTAACCTTACACATGGTCAGTCCATTCCCTTATGCAGCTCTGCTGGGTAAAGCAAGCTCATATCTCACTAGGAAACCTCTGTGGGCTCCCACAGGTCCCTCTTCTTAATTTTTTAAAGAGCCCCTCAGGCCCCTCGGATAGACTGATCCTGATCCTTACCCATCTTAGAGATATACTTTCCATCAAGCAACCTTAGGTTGGCAGCTAACAAGAATGTTGCCTGTCTTTGACTACCAGCCTCTTGCAGGTGTGAGAACAAAGCTCAACCCTACTAGTTTGAACATCCCAACTATCCCTAGGTTGCCACACCACCCCCAGTAAAAAGCAGAGGATGACCAAGATGGAATGTTCTTTTCTGAATGGATCTTAAGATGTCTATAACAGCCTTAGCTGTGCCAAGCCCTTTTTCAAATCAATAAACTCTTGATGCAAACCCCATCAAATAAACTGCATCAAACTTAAAAATTCTCAGAGCTCTCAGACCAGCGTTTTGGTGCCAGAAGCAAAAACCCCTCAGGGCTTGCTCTTCCACCTTACAGGGTCAGTGAAAAAAAAAAAGAAGTTGTTGGAACAAAAGCTTTTTCAGAAAGATCTTTTTCTCAATTGAAAAAAATGCTTTTTCAGAGATATTTTTTGCAGGTGTGGACACTGAGTAGCCCCACCTATGGACTCAGGACTTGCAGTAGGGCAGCTGTTGCCATTCCTGATAGCTTTGTTTGTACAGCCAAATTTACCGGTCTTTTTATGCTAGCAGTTTTCCCCGGGTCCTGCACCTCCTCTGCCTTGGCTCCACACTCGAGGAATCTGTTTGACAACTGTAGGAACCATAGTATCCCCAGAATGCACTCAAACTCTGAGGTGTTTGCTCCCTGGTCCTTTGCTAATTGCTTCTCAATTGTCTCATAGAAACGGAGATACAACATTAACAGTAGGGATTATCAGTGCTTCAGGGGATCTTTTTTAGGGCAGTCATGAGTGATTCAGCCATTCTGATGGATGTTTTTTCCAGGTGTATTTAGTTTTTTGCCCATACAGAAAGAGAAAACATCTGAGAAAGAAACATCTGAAAGGCTTCTAGTTTTTTTAGAGAGAGATTTCTAAGTCTTTTCCAAAATTTCTGTTCTCTAAATTTTGACTTTATGGTCAAACGGAAACTAATTCTGATGGTACAGTGTTATAATGGTGTTTGTTACAGCAGTAGAGAATTTTGTTTAATCTACCTCTGCCTCAGGAAAATTTCCCCGTTTCTCAGGGCTTGTCTGTCTCCAGGCTAAAAGCTTCCATAGGAATCTTCTTCTGCCTGTATATTCTCATCTTTGACAGATTTCTCTGATTCTCCCCCAGAATTTTGCACTCATAGTCACATAGTTGAAAAATCAAGGACATAGATCCTCTGTCTTGTTGCTTATTTTATTCTAAGTTTTTTCTTTCTAAAACTATATTCCTACATTCTAGTCTTATTCTAAATTTCTTCTTACACTATATTCCTATATTCTATTTTATATATTTCCTTTAATTTTTGTATATAGAAATTAAGAGAGAAAGAAAAAGAAAGAAACCTAGATAGACAGAAATATATGCCGCAGCCTCACTTTTCAACTTTGGCATTGTACCACCTAACTTTCACTCCTGAGAATAAAATACCATAGCCTTTATTTTCCAATTCCTTATCGGTATGCCTTATACCCAGGATGCCCCCTGACATGGCTTTCATAAAGTCCTTGGTCCCTGTTCATGGTGCCATTTGTGGGGTACATGCCTCCACCTTTTCCCCCAGGGTACTCTTGAGGTGTGAGGTATAAGAGATTTAGTTAGAAATATAGGGGTCGCCTCTAAGACCAAGATGGCTCCGAGAATCTCCGCCTTCCTTAAGAATGCCTGGGCGAACGAGCCGGTGCTGGTGGTGTCCTTCTCTGTCTGGGGTCTCGCTATAATTATGCCCATAATCAGCCCCTATACCAAGTATTCTGGCATGATCAACAGGGCCATGCCCTACGTCTACCCAGTGCCTGTTCGAGATGATGGGAACATGCCAGATGTGCCCAGCCACCCCCAGGACCCTCAGGGCCCAAGTCTGGAATGGCTGAAGAATCTGTGAATACTCCTGCTGATGGAAGAGGCCCCCTTCCCTGTTGCCCCCCAATAAAAATGTGAAAACCAACAAAAAAAAAGAAATATAGAGGGGGAGAGACAGACAGAAACACAGTATAGTATTGGGAGGGCCTGGATCCTTATCCACTGGCTCTTTCATCTCTTCTAAAGGGCTCTTAATAGGAATGCCAAGGGGTAGAGCAAAAGACCTCCTCCTAGCACAGCCAACTGTAGACCCTTCCAAACACCTGGTAACTGCACACATGGTCAATCCATCCCGTTATGCAGCCCTTTTGGATAAAGCAAGCTCAGATCTCACTAGGATACCTCTGTGGGTGCCCACATCACCTATTCCCATACCATCTCTTATATTCTCCCCTTCCCTCCAGATCCCCTCCCAAATTCATGTCCTCTTTGTGGTTGCTGTTTTCTAAGCAACTGAGTCCAGTTTGTGTTGCCCATGTGCTCATGGGTGTGAGGCCATTCACTAAGTGTGGTCCACCTACGAGGGCAGACACCCTTAAAGAAAACAAACTCTCCCTTCACAGGAGTCATCAGGATCAAAACCTTTAAAACAAAACAAAAGAAAAACAACTAAACACCCTCTACATTGGACTGAGGGAGAGCTGTTAGAAAGCTGACAGATAATATAGGCAACAGATGACATTATGCCAAGGTAAGAACCAAGAGCTCAGGAGATATCACCAGATTCAGGGCAATGCGCTCTCCTCTCTTTCTTTCTCTGTTTCTCTCTCTCTCTTATGCTGAGAGTCAAATTGGGAGATTTGTGCATGCTCAGGCATGTGCTCTATTAATGAGATATAACTCCAGCCCATTCCAACACTCTTTCTTTTTATTTATGCACATTGGTGTTTTGCCTGCATGAGGGTGTCAGGTCCCCTGAAACTGGAGTTACAGACAGCTGTGAGCTGCCATGTGGGTGCTGGGAATTGACCCTGGGTCTGCTGGAAGAACAGTCAGTGCTCTTAACCACTGAGCAATCTCTCAGCCGCTTAATATTTTTAAAATGTAGAAAAAACTCTGTCCTTTAAGCTTGTGTTTTGGTGAGAGGAGATAAATTCCATATGGAGATAAATTCCACTATCTATGAAGGTACGTTCCATGAACAACAGTTATTGTATTAATCAACAAATAACATGTGTTAGACTTCCTCCCATATTTTTATGAGCAATTTTAATTCACATATCAAAGAACGTGACTGTCTTTGTTAGTTTTGTTGTTGTTGTTTGTCAACTTGAAAAAAAAAAGCTAGAGTCGTCTGAGAAGAGGGAACCTCGATTGAGAAAATGCTTCCTTCAAATTGGCCTGTGGGGCATTTTCTTGATTGATGATTGATGTGGGACCCAGCATCCCTGGACATGGTCCCATGGCTGGGCAGGTGGTCCTGAAGTGTATAAGAAAGCAATCTGAGCAAGCCATGTGAGCAAGTCAGTAAGCAGCATTCCTCCATAGCTTCTGCTTCAGATCTTATCTGCAGTTTCCTTCCTTGAGTTTTTGACCTGATTTCCCTTAGCAATGGACTGTGATCAGGACATGTAAGCTAATAATCCCTTTCCGTCACAAGTTGCTTTTGGTAGTGGTGTTTTATCACTCATAGAAGAGAAAAGTAACCAATACAACAAGAGATTAACAATAGCTAGTAATAAAACTGAACAATTTTTTACTAAGTCATATGAGAACTATTGCAACATGAGCACTTAGTTATGGCCAAGGTATAACCATTCCTGACTTGGTTCTATTTGACTAGTGAGTGGGTAGTGTATATAGTGTGGGTACCCTGGATAAAGAGATGACTTATGTGCTGGGTTGAACACAGCAGGACAGTGGAGAACTTCATCACATGCTTTTAGAGACATGAAATCCAAACTTTAGGGATTAGGTACTTCTGGAGATTTTCAGTTAATATGTTCAGATTATTATTGAGTATGGATAAGTCTAACAATGCATAGGGAAATAAATTATAAATGAATAAATCATAGATAAATATCAAGTAATAGTAGGTTGATACCAGGGCATGCTCACATTGAGATACGAAATTGAAATCAAAGAATGAACAAGAAGGGCTAAGAAGAAGCAGTCTGTGAAGGAAGAGGTGGGTAGAGAAGCTGAGCTAGAATCCTCTCTAGAAGTATAGGTGGCTCACTTTGCCAATGTGTAGTGAGCAGGGATCAGATTTGGCTGTGACGTGGGGTATAGGCGTGGAGAAGCCAACAGAGAAGAGTTCCTAGAAGGATGAATTGTTGCACTTTGTGCAGTGCTGCTGAGACATTAGGTAAGAAGAGCAGCCATGCTGACTGGGTTAGAACCAAGGCATCATGGGTGATGTCTTGACAAGGAGATTAGGCTGAATGAGATTAGATTAGATTAGATTAGATTAGAAAGACATCATAAGAGAATGGGGCATGTGGTGGTTTGAAATGATATATTCCTTGTAATGATAAATAAAAAAAGAAAGGCAAAGTGGATACCTTTTGGTTGGCCCTGCCAAGGTATGCCACAAAGCAAACATGTCCATGCAACCGAGTAAATACAAGAGGTTTATTGGGGGAGGGAAAGTGTGAAAGATTGAAAGGTCAAGTCAGAGTGAGGACATGAGAAATGCAGACAGACAGACTGACAGACAGACAGACAGAGAGACAGAGAACGGGGAAGAGACAAGAGGAAGAAGAGAGACAAGGGAGGAGCAAGAGGCAAGAGAGCCAGCTGTGTCTGGCGGGCACTTTTAAGGGGTGCACATGGCGCAGAGCTGGCAGTGGAAAGGCCCCTGAAGAGAAGTGATGATGTAACTGCTTTGGTGACAGAGGCAGGCTGCAGCCAAGGTGGAAACTAACAGCCCCATAGACTCATGTGCTTGGATGCTTAGCCTGTAGGGAGTGGAGATATTTGGAGGTGTGGCCTTGTTGGAGGAAGTGTGTCACTGTGGGGGTGAGCTTCGGGGTATCCTATGCTCAAGCTACACCCAGTGTGGGACACTTTACTTCCTGTTGCCTGTGCATCAAGATGTAGAACTCTCAGCTCCTTCTCCAAGCACCATGTCAGCCTGCATGCCACAACGTCCCACCATGGTGATAATGGACTGAACCTCTGAACTGTAAGCCAGCCCCAATTGAATGTTTTCCTGTTTAAGAGTAGTCATGGTCATGGTGTCTCTTCACAGCAACAGAAACCTTGACTAAGACTAGAGGTGAGGATACAGCAGATGATTATGTACAGACCTTTTGAACTCAAGTCCTGTACTAATGGGAACAAATATGATGAACTTGGAGGGCTATATCCTGCTTCCTAAGATGCCAACCAAGATGACAGATGCCTGGGGTATTTGGTGCCACAATGAAGGTGATACAGAAAGAGGAAAAACAGCTTGGAGGAGTGAGTGAGCTGGAATCCATCTGCACATGGGGACATCACCTTTACCAGGAGCTCAAGCCCTTCCATCAAGCCAGAAAGAAACTAGAAGCCAGCCAGGGAGGGCATCAATAGTTTTGGAGACATGGAGAGGAGAACTTTGGGTGGCATTTCCTCTGTTCTTTCAGGGTATGAGGCCCTGGGTTTCTTTAAACTTACTTAGACTTTCACAATTTTATGCATACATACAATGTACTTGGTTCATATTCCTCCCCAATATCTTCTCCTATGCCCCTCCTCTTCCTGCTGAACTCTTTCCCATCATGTCTTCTTCTCAGTTACGAGCCATTTAGGTATATGTGCCCACGGCATAAGTTGTGGTTGCTTGCAGTTATGTGGGTGTTACTCACTTGAGCTGTACCAGTAACTACATCACTGAGGAACGTGACTCCTCTCCCCCCCCCCAGCAACCATTAACTGCTGATAGCCCCTGTGGGAAGGGTGGGATCACAGACACCCATTGCTCACCCAGAATGAAATGCTAATGAGCCCAGTCTTGAGAAGGAATTCACTGCTGCTGAGAATGTATGGGTGCAACAGCCATGTTCTGTCCAGAAGGTAGCATTTCATAGCTCCCTTCCCATTCTCTTTATAGTACATACACTTCCAGTGCTTTGGGGAAACAAAATACCACATCTGCAAGACCACGTCGGCTGGAGTTAGACCCAGATATTGCTATTAATTGAACGGATATTAGATGGCTTGGATATGTTCAAGTATATATTAAAAGAATAAGTCTCTCAATCAGTTGCCATGAACAGTGTGTTCAAGGATTGAGGGATATACTGCATGTATCTGCAAGGAACAAGTTTTCCTTCTTAAACTTAAAACATGTCTTGTGGGTCCCTGACAACCCTGTGCACAGGTGACAGCTTGAGTGCTGTCATTTCTAGTAACATTGAAAGACAGGAGTGAGGAACAAGAAGGACTGCCCCAGAATTTGTTCAGATTTAGCCAGTTCTATTCAGTTAGACTGAAGAAAAGCCTCTAAGAAAGTATTTCCTAAGAATGCACATAAGCTGTCTGCTCTTCCTGAGGACCCAAATTCCATTCTGAACACATCACAGCTTACACTCATCTGTACCTCAAGTCCCAGGGGATCTGGTGCCCTCTTCTGGCTTTTTGGGGCCCTGATGCATGTGGTGAACATGTGTGGAGGCAAAATATCCATACACATGAAACAAAATGGATAAAAGAACACTGTAGATTTTGGAGCTGAAAATAAAGAATTTGAAAATAAAATACGATGTTTCTAGTGCATTTTAAAATGCCTGAAAAAATAAGTGTAGATAGAGAGAGTGAGAGAGACCAATAGAAAGGAAGTGACGGTATCAAAATGCTAAAACAACACACGGGGAACTGGCTGTCAGGATAGCAATGTCTTCATGTCTGCATGACTGGAGGTTTCGCTATGTGGGAATTACCTTGTCCAGGGCCTGTTAGGGCCAAGGGAGATGGGTCAGCCAGGTTTTGAATATTACCCCAGAGATATCCAGCTTGCTGTATGTAACCAGGGTGTAGGCAATGGCTACGTGTAGGTGCAGATAGAGATAGGAACACGCTATGTGTAGGTGAGGATGTAGGTACATGCTATGTGTTGGTAAGGAGATAGGGACAGGATATGTATAGGTGAGGATGTAGACACTAGTTATGTTTAGGTAAGGATGTAGGTGTTGGCTAAGTGTAGGTGAGGATGTAGACCCTATTAAGAGTGTCATGTTGATTTTTCACATTATATAAACCATTTCCCCAGACACAGCATATGAGAGTAAACACAGACAAGTTGTGCATTGAAAATCATTTAATGGCTATTTGTAGTTTTTCGCAATGCACTTAGTTTTGCCGATACAAGCTCATCAGTCTCAGAGCTAGTTGGTATGCATGGAGCTACTTTAAGGAACTTAAGGGGTAGCACAGTCAATAATCTGTCCTGAATACCTCATGGCCAGCTAAGGTATCAAACATATTCTCAAGGGTTAACACAGACTGACACATGAGTTAAGAATTTACTTTCAAGCACTATGAATGGGTCAACACTAAGATAATTCACTTTTGAAAGGTCACACATTTCATGACACCAAGTTTCTGAGTTGAAGCAGTCTCACTTCTATCCACCCAGAGTTCAGTTATTGGCTGTTCTTCACTGTCTGGATGCTGAGCCCACACAAGGCCTGGGAGCTCACACAGCTGCCATCTTACCCAAGATCTACCGTCCCCTTACATATTTGTTGTATGTCTATCCAACAGTGGGGAGATGAAGACTAATTCTGATGAAACTTATTGTGAATTACTTCATAGGTGAAGAGCTGATGTACAGAGATGTGTGTGACACTCAATGCTAGATCACTGTCACCAGCATCTGCCCCATTGGCTAACTGAAAAGTGGAGGCTTTCCATAAAACAGTGAACACATTAGTCAGCATTAAGCCTCTTAGGAAACAGTCTCCATGTTGCTCCTGTTTCTGATGAAAGCCTGCTTGTCTGAAGGGGAAACTGAGGAAATGTGAATTTTCCCATAACTACTTCTATAGCGAGAAAGAGACAGAGTGAGCTGAGGTGGAGGCACACAGTGGTTACAATCTACAGTTGCGAAGGTACTGGGTGAGATCTCGGTTTTGACAGCGGTTTCTCCAGGCCACCCTGTGGAGGAAAGTAAGACAGGAGGGAATGGTTAAAATTGTCTCATCTGTCACACAATTACTCAAATACTGTAACAGCGACACTAATGGAGATTGTGTTCTGGGCCAAGATCTAGTGTGAAACCCAGGCTATAGGTGCACCCAGAACCTGCTACCGACTGATGGAGCTGTGTCTATAAGGCTGTTTGATCCTCTCCAAACTCTGGGCAGAGCATAGGATGCTCAATGTCACTGTGACATCATGGGCACAGAACTGTTAACTGATGATACAAATAGTCTGGGGGCCTAACGAGGAAGCAGTCGCGTGTGGGAATTCTCACAATCTGGAGAAATTCTCTAAACCTAATGATGGAGTGAAAGGCCCCAGTTGTACCCACAGTGCTCAGAATAACACTTGGGTCTTATAAAGACTCACCACACATATCAACAGAACCAGCAGTTCCCCCTTCCAGAGTTCCAACATACCATGCTCTAATGCCTTGTGGATCCCTCACAACCCTCTTTGCACATTGTATGGCTTGAGTGATGTCATCCTGGAGCAAAGCTGAAAGACAGGGGTGAGGAAGGACAAGGACTGTTACAGAAGCCATTTTCAGTTCAGATCCAGCCAGCTTTCTTCTGTGATGCTGAGCAGTGCATACAAGAAATTATTTTGCAAATGTCCCTGCATCTGTGATTATTGGAGACAGCCTCTCTTGATTCTATGCAGGTGCCATGGTGTAAGTCATTTTATTTCTCATTTATAAAGTCCCTGGGGGGTTGGGATATACATGAGTGTAGAGTGTTCTTAGGATTCCAACACTGATAAAAAGTAAAGAACACATTGAAGTCATGAGGGGTCACTGGAGGCTGTGGGACTGTCAGCTACCATGAGGGAAGTTCCTCTTTGTTCTCACACTGGAAAATAGAACACGCCAGAACTGTCACCTGGGTCTACCAGTAGAATTTATCCTAAAGAGAAACAGGGGCTGAACAGATGACTCAGTGGCTAAGAGCACTGGATGCTCTTTCAGAGGGCTTGATTTCCAGCACCCAAATGGCAGCTCTCAACTGTCTGTAACTCCAGTTGGCTCAACAGGTACCAGGCATACAAGTGGTACATAGACCTATATGCAGGAAGAACACCCGCACACATAAAAATGAATGAATACTTTAAGAAAGAAAACAATGCACAAGCCTTGTGTGAATAAAGGTGTTCCTAGCAATTTATAATCTTGAAAAAGGAAGCAGCCAGGTGCTTTGAGACTCAAGACTAGAGAATGGTATTTTCAACATACAAAATATTGCTACTGCAAATTTGTTCAGTCTTTAAAATGAGAATTCTGGCAATTATTTGTTGCTATGGATGTAGTTTTGAGTAATAATCATATCATGATTCTGTTCAAGTACAATTTCATTTATGTAAAGAAATGTAGAATCTGTACATGTTTTTATGGGAGTACACATGTGGATGATATAACTTTATATGGACCTATAGCATAGATTCACAGTCTAGAAGAGTATTTTCCAAAGGTTTCCAGTTACATCAACTCTCTGAGCACTCAAATTGGGAGTGATGTTCCTCTATGCTTGTAGTTTCTAATACCTTTCAATGGCAACGCTTTGAAAGATAGACTAAGTAGGCTACAAAGAATGTTCCACAATCAATTTTCTCCTGAAAATTTTAACAACCAAGTGTAACCGAGTAGGAATTAATAGTTCACTGTTAGAGTGCTTGATTAAAATGTAGCAAGTCTTGGGTTCAATTCCCACACTGGAAAATTAGAACACCATTGACCAATTTAATTCACACACTAAAAATTACATATTACTTCTCTCACCACATGAGCACAAGTTCTCCCATCCCAGACCACAATCCTGATATGAACCTTGTTTGTTTGTTTCTTGCTAAAAATAAGTTTCATCTTAAATACATAAATCTATGTTATTTTGTTAGATCAGATAACGTCTAAGAATTATATCATTTGAACATGCAAACTAAGGAGTTTAAAAACAGAACTTGATACTAGTAATTCACTCTAAAATCTCTCAACACAAAGAGTAAATCAACACATACACATAGAAGACAGTTGGACAAAATTCCAGTGACTTAGTGGTACCTTGTCAAATGGTCTTTATTATATTTGTATCTTTTAGTGTATTTATATCATTATAGTAGTATCTTCATTTGTATATGTTAATCTTTATAATAAAATTCATTCTATCAAAAATGACACTACAACAATTTCAATAACTACCCATAAGTAAACAGCTAGAATGGAAGTCTCCAGGATAAAACACCAATAAGGCTACTTATAATTAGTTAACTAGTACACATTCCAGAAACTTTCATATGTTATAAAATGACAACCTCTTACAAATATCTATTTTTATTAATTTTAATTAAGTGTCTGTGTATGGGTGAATGCATTTGAATATAGGTTTAAAAAATCCCATCAACATTTGATGATACCAAGCTCTTTATTTTTTTTTAATTTTCTATTAATTTAACATTTGTGTCTGTGTGTGCTGGTATATGCACCAATGAGCCTGCACAGATATGTGTGTGTATGTAGAAGTCAGAGGACACCCCAGGAGCTGTTCCCTAGAAGCAGTTCATATTGTTTTTGAAACAGGGTCTGCCATTGGAACTGGCTTACAGATTAGCCTATCTGATTGGCCAGTGAGTCCCATGGATCTGCCTGTCTCAGATTCCCCAGTGCTGGTCTTACAAATGCTTATCACCAAACTCAGCTGTTAAGTAGGTGATGAGGGTCAAACCTTCACTTAGGGAACTCTTCTGTCTGAGCTACCTGGCCAGCCTCTGTTTACATTGAGTATTCATTCAGTGATTTTGGAGGTGGAACCAAGGGCCCTCTGATTGGTAGACAGGGCATTCTATCACCAAGCCATGTTCTAATCCTAATGTCTTCTGGGCTAATGTTGATGTGAATAACAATGACTTTCTAACAGTCCAGTCTCCCCAGGTTCCTGATGCTCCCTTCAGTGATGTCTTCTGCACAGAGTCTCTGCTCTTGCACATGAGAGCAGGGGTTGTTTGCTATCCCTCTAACCCGCTTTATCTTACCGCTGCAGGATATCCCACAGGCATTCACTGCTCTTGGGGTTTTGCCATCATTACACCAGTATCGGCTATTGATCTGAAATATCCCATAGTCGGTGCTTTGGTCCCCACGGTTGTAGTTTATAGCTCGTGTGTTATAGTTACTCTCATGCTGAGCCAAACACACCCCTAAAAAGAAAAAGAACATTCATCAATAAGCAGCAACAGCAAATGATTAATATTGGAAACCAAATTAGCTCTTTGGTCTTGACTTATTTACAAGTGATTTATAAGTATAACCATATAATTAACTTATAAAATACGCTAACACTAGTTCAGCCTGAGTCTGGCTACATTGCCCAGTGTAGTCTCTGGTCTCAAGTGATCCTCTTTCCTCTGCCTTTCCAGTAGGTGGAATTGATGTACCTAGTCAGCAGGTAATTTTCAGGTGCTCAAATCTCTTTGAGGACAAATCAATTTGCACTGAGAATAAACAGGATAAGGTTTATTTTAATGCTAAAATAGATGAACTGGTCACAGTGGTGCTTACTTTTATTCCCAGCAGTCTGTAGGCAGAGGCTAGTGAATCTGTGTGGGTTTGAGATCAACCTGGTCTACAGAGCAAGTTCCAGGCTAGACAGTGTTATACAGTGAGACCCTGCTCCCTCCTCCCCAAAATAAAATAGCTGTTTCTTCCATTGCTATTCCCACCCCCATCTATTCTCGACATACCTCTGCCTAAAATTGAAACACAAATAGTAGTTAGGTGGATTTTGTAAATTAATATCAAATACATATGCTAATAAAAGATGTCCTTTTTAGGAAAATAAGTATTTCCTCAGAGAGATGTTCTTATGCCCAAGGTGAATTTGTACATAAGAAATCTTTTTTCTTCTCTGTGTCACTAAATATCTTAGTTTGGCACACAACATGCAATCTCCTGCCTCAGCGTCCCATTGCTTAGATTCCAGGAGTGCGTACCATCACAAATGGCTGATGAGAATATTGAAAGTGAGAACATTAGAACAGGAAAAGCTATTCTGCAAATCCATCCATCCATCCTTCCATCCATCCAACCATCCATCCACTCACCCCACCCCACCATCCATCTATCTATCATCCACACATACATCTGTCTGCTCACTCATTCTTCATGGACAATTAGTTACTGAGTAGTAACAGCCTTAATCCAATCTGAAAAACATACTAATTACAAGGACATAGTAAGCCATGAACAACTTTGCCTCATCCACGTCTTCCTTTGCGCAGAACGAAAGGCCTTCCCACAGTGAAGAAGAGTACCAAATCATTTCATTCTCAGGTTAAGACCTCACTGAGGGAAATAGGATCCTTCTGCCCTGCATAGGAAGTTCAAAAGGTTTGAAAATTTTTTCTCAAAAGGTCCATCCATGGTAAGAGAAATGAAGATACATCCCAGTCACCCCAGGCTCTCAGAACTCAAGTTCTGAGTGAGTGAGTCCTCCCGTCTTTTCTCACCCCCTGTGGGCTATTGAGTCTGAAGCAACTGGAAAACCTACTGACTCTCCAAGCACACCTCAGGTCCTATTGCCTTAGCCTGGGAAGATGTCCCCTCCCATGTCCTCACTGCAGTATCTCTGATGAAAAAGATGAACGCTGATGTTTTTAATCAAACTAGTCAAATACGCAGGAATCATGAAAGCTTATTGACCCCAGCTCCCTCTCTGCTCACTGATTGCTTCCTTGTACCTGTTCTGCAGAGGGTGATTATCTGGAGGGGTCAAGAAGAAGAGACTTACAGTTTGCCAGGGTGATTCCCCTGTAGCCATCCATTCCATGACTTTTCAGAGTTCTGGCGAACTCACAGCGTTCATAGACCTTGGCCTGGACAGTGACAGAAAGCAGGAGGAGCCCCAGGGTGAGGAGAGCCTTCATGTTGACCTGGAAGCTGGATCTGCTGCAGGCTGACTAAAGATGGCAAGCCTCCTATTTAAGCATCCTCCAAGTTCCTTCTTTCTCTAGCAGCTGTGGCCTCCAATCTTTGAACTGTGTGTAAAAGAGGAAGTTCCTGCTGTTCTGATTTCTGCATTTGTCCTTCTTTTTCATAAGTTTGATTAGAGATGTTCTGGTGGTCCAGCAGTAAGTGCACAGTACTTATTTTAAAGTGCTTAAAGATGTGGATCATTAAGAATGGAGAGATAGTTCTCTTTCTGAAAGGTTTTTTTTTTTCATTTTATCGTGAAGTTTAACAACTAAAAGAAAAAAACACAATTAATATTTAAAGTTAAAACCAGCAACTACTTTTCACCAACATTCTTTCATATCAAATTGTTCTGTGTGCACCCACCATTTTGCATTGATTTTTAATTGAATCACGTCATGTGTGTTTTCCCCAAATGGACCTGCTGCATGTCCTTGTTCTCTAGAAGACTGGGCCCCATGGTATCACATTGCTTAGCCAGTTTCTACTCTAGAGTGTTTTCATTGCTACTGTTCTATTTGTATTTCTACTATCGCTGAGACTCCTGTGGACATCATTCCTAGCTCCTTTTACAATCATGCTTTGCTTCTTGTGGAGACCCACAGAGGTTTCCTAGTGAGAACTTTCTGAGAATCTGAGCTTGCTTTACCCAGCAAGGATGCATAATGGGATGATTTTACCACAGATGTGGTTACCAGGTGTTTGGAAGGGTCTACACTTAGCAGTATGGTGTGCTTTGATCTTGCAAGGGGGAGGTCTTTTGTCCCACTCCTTGGCATGTTATAAAAATCCCTCTTGAATAAATGGAAAAGGCCAATGGGTATTGACCCAGGCCCTCCCAAAGCTATCCTGTGTTTCTGTCTTCTCATCGGCTAGGTCTCTCTTTCTATCTAATATTTTCTCATTCCTCTCTCCTCCTCCTAAGAACGCTTCAAAAGTTGGGAGCTGAACTCCCACAGATGGCACCAGAACATGGGGCTTAGGCACAAAGGATAAGAGGGATGAGGCACTGCAGATCAGGAGGGCATGCCTGGTAATGAATTAAGTTGAGGCAGTGGTATTCTATTCTTCAGGAGTAAAATTGTAAATATAAAGCAGAGTGGTTAAAGTTAAGCTGAAGCAAGCATCTCTCTGTCTCTGTTTCTCTCTTTCTCTCTCAATCTCTATCTAACTACTAAATTAGGTCTAAAAATGGTAGTATAAGTAAGTCATAGAAGTTTTTGTGAAGTTTGAAAAATATAGGGTTTATGTGTAGCGATGTTGTGGAACTTAGGGTAGGAGTAGAATTTTCCAGAGCTGGCATGCAGAAAGCAGCATCCAGGACCAAGCAGCCACTGCAGTCCAATAAAGAGAAGCCGATATGGAGCAGGGAAATAGTAGGCAGTTGTTTGTATATTCACTTGTAGATTGTGAAAGCCAGGGGAGTTAAGGTAGAGCAGCAACAAGTACAGACGTTTTTACAGTTTGTAGAGGAGCTGTTTCCTTGGTTTCTCAACTATGGGACCCTGGATGTAGACTCATGGGGGAGAATTGGAGTAGAAATTCAACAACATTATGAGAGCATGGGCCTGAAAATATCCCAGTGGAAGCTTTTGGCCTGTGAGCACTTATTCAGGACAGTTTGGATCTGAGTCCTGAGCTGCAGGGGGGCAGTTTTCCCTGAGGTGGACACAGATGAAGCAAAACCCTCCATTCCACCAGAGGAGCTGCTAAATGTTGATGCTTTTACAAAATCGTTCAATCATGGTCAGTCCCCTCCTGGCCATGAAGCTGAGTTTAAGGAACAGAAGTCTTGGGATGAGACAAGGGAGGAGCTGAAACCCTTGAGAGATTTAGTAATTTCTCTTTCTCAAAAACTGCAGGCTCTTCAGATCTCCCCTTCTCAGAAGAGTATACCTCTTCCTTCTGTAGTGGCAGGATTAGATTCAGCTGGGGGGTCATTTATCAGAATGGAAAAGTCATCCATAATTACCATAGTGCAAAGGCCCCTCAAAGCACCCTTGTCTAGCTGCTTTGAGACCTTTTAGAAAGAAGGGAAACATCTCTGATTATATTCAACTTTGCTCAGATATTGGGCCTTCATGTAATCAGGGGATGGTTATGACTGTGGCATTACAGGGAGGTGTGGCAGCCATAGGGAGCAGGAGTGTTCCTGGGGTTGTTCCAGCTACTTGCAAGCTCTTAGTGGGAACCTGATTCAGAGTTGCATGAAGTTAGGCTCTGTATCTTTCCCTGCCAGAGGCTGGTAGTTAGAGACAAGTAAGTGCTTCTTGTTAGCTGTCAACCTAAGACAGAGTACACTTAGTGGAAAAAGTATTTCATTGACGGGTAAGGCTGTTTAGTGAAGAGGGCAACCTAAGACAGATACAGTCCATCTGAGTGGTCTGAGAGGCCCTTTAAAATATTAAGAAGGTGGGGGCTGTGGAGACCCACAAAGGTTTCCTAGTGAGAACTTACTCAGGGTCAGAGAATCTGAGCTTGCTTTACCCAGCAAGGCTCCATAATGGGATGATTTGATCATGGGCGTGGTTACCAGGTGTTTGGAAGGGTCTATACTTGGCTGTATGGTGTGCTTTGGTCTTGCAAGGGGGGTCTTTTGCCCTGCCCCTTGGCATTGTTATAAAAAGCCCTTCTGAATAAAGCCACAAGGCTGTTGGGTATTGACCCAGGCCCTCCCAGAGCTATCCTGTGTTTCTGTCTTTCTTCTCACTGGCTAGGTCTATCTTTCTCTCTAATATTTTCTCATTCCTCTCTCTTCCTTCTAAGAATACTTCAAAAGGTTGGAGCTGGACTTCCACAGCCTCTCCTCTCCATGTTAATACATAAAGGATCACCATAAGCAATAGGACTTCAAAACTAAAACTGAACCAAACATATAACTCTAACTATGTGCAACTTTTTAAAGTGATCCTCTTAGGAGGCTGTGGGTATTTTTCAAATAAAGTTTTCATTTGCTGATACAGAGAGACAACAAATGGAATTTTTCAATGTTTAATTATTATTTTTATTCTATGTGCACAGTCATTTTTGACTGCATGCATGTCTGTGTACCCTATGTGTGCCTGATCTTTTTTTTTATTTTTTTTATTTTTTGGTTTTTTGAGACAGGGTTTCTCTGTGTAGCTTTGCGCCTTTCCTGGAACTCACTTGGTAGCCCAGGCTGGCCTCGAACTCACAGAGATCCTCCTGCCTCTGCCTCTGCCTCTGCCTCCTGAGTGCTGGGATTAAAGGCGTGCGCCGCCGCTGCCGCCGCCGCCGCCGCCGCCGCCGCCACCACCACCCGGCGTATGCCTGATCTTATGGAGGCCAGAAAAGGATGTCAGATGTAGTAGAGTTTCAGTGAAGTTACAGTTCCCAGTTATGGGCCACCATGTGGGTGCTGGGAACTGAACCTGGGTACTCTGGAAGAACAATTGCTCTCAACTACTGAGCTACCTTGCCAGCCCCTGTGGGCATCCTTAAAAAAGACACTATGAGAAAGCAAAAGCATCAGACCCTGGATCTGTACTGGAGCACAGATTCTACGTCACACACAAAGTTACCCTAATTTCCATCAGTGGCAGTTACTGTGCTGGAGAGCCCCCCAGTATTTGTTTGTCACACTAAGCTGAAGTGAATGCGCTGATCTAATGTGTCTATTAGAAAGGGAAGTGGTGCTATAGATGTCCTAAATTATTTATCCTGGGGCAGGAGATATGGACAGTGACAAGATTTAATAATTTCTGGGCAGGATTTGTTTCCAGAGAAATTTGCTTCATATTACCTGTTTTATTTGGTAAGTTTTATGAATTTTTGCCATCTTAAGAAAAGTGGTGATAATTCCCAGATTTGCGTCATATTGTAATGAAGTATTATTTACTTACTTTCTTTTTTAATTTGTTAGTTTTTGTTTTGTTTTGTCATTTGAGACGGCCGTGTTGTGTAGTCCTGGTTGGCTGAGAGTTTGTAGGGATCCCCTTGCCTCTGTCTCATGGGAATTTCCACAACACCCAGCACAACTTCCTTCTGCTTATTCTTGATTCACAATCTATTCAGCTTCCTTGTGGCCAAAAGCAGAAGAAAATTAATCCTTTTTGCCAAGTCAGAGGGGCTTCAGGCCTAGAAGAGGGAACCCATGAAGGCTCTCTCCAACTTTTGACTAATGTCTAAAATGCAAACCAACTGTAAAAGACAAGCATTTGTCACAATTTATGATGTTTCTAAAGAAAGTCCTGTGGGCAGAGGGCTGGGCACTCAGTTCTGACTCTACTCCCTTGCAAATTCCATTAAATTATTGACTAAAGATTCTTTAATGCATATGTCAGATGTAGCCAACTGCTTTTCTACCACATACCCCGGAAGCTGAGGTGGGAGTTTATTAGAGTACAGGAGTTGGAGAGCAGCCAGGGAACCACAGTGAGACATGTTCTCAAAAACCAAATGAAGGGGCTGGAGAGATGGCTCATCAGTTAAAAGCATTGGCTGTTCTTGCAGAGGACCCAGGTTCAGTTCCCAGCATCCACAGGGTGACTCAAAACCATCTGGAACTCCAGTGCAGGAGGTCCGACACCTTCTTCTGGTCTCCACAACACCAGACACACACGTGGCACACAGGACACATGCAGGCAAAACATCCATAGGCATAAAAATAGATAAATATTTTAAGTAGGAAAAGCCAACAAGGGCAAGGGAAGTAGAGAAAGTAAGAGGACAGGCGAGAAACAGCAACAACTTTGTGATCAAGATAGAAAGATGGTAGTCTAGGAGACAGGGGAGCTGACACCTAAGGGTGCAGAAAGGGAAGTCAAGGAAAATCAAGCTGGCTCTTGACCTACAACCTAGAAAATACTAGGCGAGTAGCAGCCACACTATATGACTGTCTGTGAGTAGTAAGGCTGGTTGGGAGTCTCTGTGTACAGCAGTTAAACCCCCAGACAGGAGAACAGATTGTTGTCTCTTCAGTCAGCAGAGATAGATAGGAAGTCATTCTTTGAGATGATGATTTATAGACTCTGGACTATGCCATCATCCACTACACAGCTGTGGGTCTAAGATGTAGGTTGGTGGTACAATGCTACCTGGTACCTGTGAGGTATTTTTTTTTAACCCAAGCACTTAGAAAGAAAAAGGAAAGAAGTAGGAAAAAGAGGAGGGGTGTAAGCCACAAGAAAAAGGCAGATTAAGTTAAATGGGTAAATTAAATAGAAGTCTACATTCTAAGCCCCAAGCCATTCTCCCACCCACTTCCTTTGATGTTATTGAGATAAGTCCTCACTCTAGTCCAAGCTATCCTGGAACTCACTACACAGTTCACCTTAGGTACACAATAATGATTCTACCTCAGCCCCATATGTCCTAGGATTACATGTGAGCCACAAAGCCCCTTACTGTAAATCAGCCCTTTCTGAGTTCTGGGCACCTTGATTTCTGTCTGACACAATTGTCTCCCAGGCAAGAGCCTGTAGGATCTGAAGCAGGACAAAAGATCTGCTGTTGCTAACATTCAGACCCACAGTGAAACAGCAGATGCTACTTAATCCCTCTGGTGGGCACCCTCTGGTTACAGACTGTCCGTTCAGCTCCTTGGAGCTTAAGACTGTTCACTGTCAACCAAAGCTCACCAGACACTGGATGAAAGCCAATGCCTGAAAACACAAAACAGAGAAGAGGAACTAACCAGCAGTTCTCAACCTGAGAACCCTCTGGGGAGGCAGGGGCTGCTTATCAGATATTTGCATTACAATCCATAACAGTAGCAAAATTATAGTCATGAAGTAGCAACAAAATAATGTTATGGTTGGGGGTCACCACAATATGAGGAACTGTATTAAAGGGTCGAAGCATTAGGAAGGTTGAGAACCACTAGAAGAGGAAATCTCAACACAAAATAAAATAGGAATTACAATGAACGCTTCAGAGATCAGAGAAAATATCACATGCATGGAACAAAGACGCTGTAATAAAGAAATAATCAGAAAACAAAATATAAATTATAAATCAGATCATATTTAGAATGAGATTTGAAACCGGAAGGGAGATAGCACCTAGGAATAAACCTTTTCTGCAAATGGCTTTTTTCCCCATGACTAAAGGTCCCCAATACTGTACAGGCAATCCTAGGTGTGTGAGTTTCTTGTGACACTATTTCCTCAATCCTATTTTGTACTAGTAGTAAATAATTAAAATTTATTTTGGCCACTACATAAGGACATAGGGGGAAAAAAAACTACATGAAAGCAAACAGCAAACAGCCTTTGAAAATCCTTGATGTGGTCAATCAAGATCAGAAGTGATGCTGAACGTAGTCTTTGGGACGCATTTTATCCAAGAGTGAAGACAACGCTGCAGGGTTACATCCAGTAGCTGCTGAGGACCTCAGGAGACCATAGGTGAGCCACTGTGATGCTACCCCCATGGAGTTTTGGCTCAGGGGTCCAGAGGACCTACCCTCACCTGTGTTGTGGAAGCAAGGATGCTAAGATACGGGGGTGGGGTGGTGGGACAGCCCCTTCTGCTCACCCAAGGGGGAAAAAAGATGCTAAAAGGTCCTTTCTCCACTGTGGTTCATCTAGCTGGACAATAGCTTGTGAGGCAGCACCCCTACCCTGCCTGGGTCAGATTTGCTACCTGCCTCAGCAAGACTTGACCCCAGCCCACACACAGCATTTAAATGGCATCATGAGTTACATGGGTTGATAGGAAATGTCACATAATTTGGGTGCACTGAATTCAGACGTGTGTTTTTTTTAATTAAAAGATTAATGATCACTTTCTGGCTTTCTAGTCGTCAATGATTGCAATTGAAACTGCTCTCACTGATGCAGACTCCCGACATCGCTGACATTTAATGCTGGCTGTCATCTGGTTGGTGTTGCCTTTTGAGTCAGGTTTATTGTTAGAAGAAATTACATTGTTCAACATATTCTAGAGGACCAAACAACAG
Organism: Peromyscus nudipes; assembly: GCA_902168325.1. NCBI lineage: Eukaryota > Metazoa > Chordata > Mammalia > Rodentia > Cricetidae > Peromyscus > Peromyscus nudipes. Next base: position 31,185 of record CABHPH010130596.1, read on the forward strand.
GAATTGGTTATACGGTGCTGCTAATACCGTGCTACAGTTTTGAGCAAGACTCAGAAGTTGTTGTGTGGAAAAGCAGGTTGCTTGAACAGTTAGCTTGAAGAAGAGCAGTAGCCCAGTAAGATCCTGCTGTGCACTGACCCCCAGGCCTCTGGAGAATTCATTGCTGCTGCTGCTGCACACTCACTCTCTCTGTCCGTTTTCTCATTTCCTATGCTCTGCCTTGCCCACTCGGCTGTGAAAATGAGCTAGCGGTCTGAAGTTCACCTACATGCTGTTGGAATGCAATGCCCTTCCCTAGTCTCTTCAGCAGCATTTCAAGCGTTTTTAATCGCATTTTCTGCTTGTGACTTTCTTTCTTACTAGTCCTAAGAAAGTGCAAGTCATGCAGGGTACTGAAGGAGCTGAGGGTGGGAGGTCAGTATTGTGAAAAGAGGCTGTGTGGAAAGGCAGGGAGAACATGGCATACACGTCGGGAGGAGTCACCAAAACCAGTTTGAAAAGTAAAAACATTTTTGTACAAGAGACACTGAATGTTAAGACACTTCTGTGGATATGTTTGAAATGTGAAACCAGTTTCACGAAAAGTATCCTTGGCTTTAAGCCCTTAACTAACTTTTAGCAATTTTCTATATCGGGTGTCTTTGCATGTTTTTAATCTAACACCCTCAGTGGACAGTGTTGGTTCCCAGGTGTTTAACTAGCAACTCCAATTGCCTACGCAGGCCATTTACTTGTTCCTCAGGAACCAGGAAGTTTTTGCCTTCATAGAGTTTATAGAAGAATGTCATGGTGACTGAAAACAGCTTTCAAGTGTGAATTGTACAAACAGTTGAGCACAGTGTCTGTTTGGGAGTAGACAGTGATAATCCAGTAGGGAGATTCCATCTGAGAACTACATGACCGGTGTTCCAACGAGAGAGGTGTGGAAATTTAGGGAGAGTGGGACTGAAGGGGCATGATAAAAAAGACCAGAGGAAGGACTGAAGAGATGGCTCAGACATTAAGAATATGGTTGTTCCTGCAGAGGACCGGGGTTTGATTCCTACCACCCACATGGAGGCTCACAACCCTCTGTAACTCCTAGCCCATTTCTGGTCGCTGTGTGCACCAGGCACACACATGCTGCACATATATACGTGCAGGCAATACATTCATACACATAAAATAAAAATAAATCGTAAAGGAGAAATAAGAAGACCATGGCGAGAGAAGGCTGTGGAGGACATCGAAGGCAGAACAGTATTGAAGAGCAAGAAAGACGAGACTGAAGGGCGGGGCCAGACCTGTGTGCTTAATCCCCCAAGCACTGGAATCTACAACTGAACCCCAAAGACAAGCAGAAACTATTTATGAATATGAGCCTGGAGAGTAACAGCGACTCTAAGAGAGCTGTTGTATGTCTGCCATAGCTGGGTGCCAGAGCATATTGGGTTATGGGTGGGAGTAGGAGGCAACAGGAGGTATTTCTGAGAGTGTACAGTCAAGAGTTGGTCACTATCTAGACTGTGTGGTTATAAATGAAAAAGAAATAATGATCACTTATACTTATCAAATGTTCAAAGGGGCAATCATTTAAGCTTTAAAATTGTCACAGAAGTCATATGCTTGAATATCCATTTTACAGATGAATAATAGGTGTGCTGTATGGGTAAAGTATCTTATCCAAAGAAATGCAGTAAGTGGCTCGGGTTTAGATTCAGGAAATTTCATTCCCCTTTTATATGCACCACAGTACCTTGTAAAATAGAATTGAAAGGGGAATGAAGGCTTTTGGGACTCAATTCTAACCCTTGACACATTGTAAGGTGTCCATCCATCCACCCCAGTTCTCACCCTACACTCTGTAAGGTGTCCATCTATCCATCCCAGTTCTCACCCTACACACTGTAAGGTGTCCATCTATACACCCCAGTTCTCACCCTACACACTGTAAGGTGTCCATCCATCCACCCCAGTTCTCACCCTACACACTATAAGGTATCCATCCATCCACCCCAGTTCTCATTCTACACACTCTAAAGTGTCTATCTATCCCCTTATTGATTTCTGTCTCTGACACCATTCTGCATTATATATATACTTAAGATATAACATATATCAAACATGAGTTTTCAGGCTGAAGAGTTGGCTCTGTGGTTAAGAGCAATTGCTTCTCTTGCATAGGACCAGAGTTCAACTCCCAGCACCCACAGCGTGGTTCACAAGTGTCTGTGACTCCAGTCCCAGGGAATCTGACACACTGTTCTGACCTCTAAGGGTAGCAGGCATGCACATGGTGCACAGACATATGTGTAGGCAAAGCACCTCCACACATAAAATGACAAAAAAAACTAAAACAAATTTTAAATTAAGATGTGAGTTTTCTTTTAAGATGTCTGTCTAATGTGAGGGAATGCTACTAAGAATCTGCAGAGCATTTATGAATAGACATCCCAGCTGCTGATAAACTGATTAGTTATGTAGGCCTTTCTTTATGAACACTTTCTCAGTTCTCCATTGTTTCTGTTACCTTAAGCTTCCAGGACCAAAGCAAAAAGAACTTTGGCTGAAAGTCTTCCTCTTTGTACATTGTAAACAGATGTTTCCTTCCTACTTTTGCTATGGTATAAAATCCTCTTCTGAATTTACACAATGACTGGACATTCCACATTAAGAAATATAATTGTGAAATTATAGTGCAATCTCTAAGTAAATTGTCAAATACGTTATGAAATCTAGTCTTGTTTGCAGAGATCTGAAATGTTCCCATTTTTGTTTCCTGTTTTCAGGATTTCATTTCTGCATTGTAATCTTTGCATCTGAGGTTCCATAAAGTGTTTGCACTCATGTCTATGCAACAGTATACTTGTTAAATTCACTTTCATTGAACTAGAAATTGTTTATTTCAACTTCTAACTGAGCTGTAATACCAGTACAAACTGTTGGGAAGGTTGAGGAAACTGTCACAAACTTAGCAAGTGACACAAAACGCTTTAACTTCTTTTCTTTCCTCCTTTTCTTGGTCCTGGGGATCAAATCCACAGTTTTGAGCATTCTGGATCCCCGTTCTACCACAGAGCTATACCCTCAGCCCAAATACGTATGTGTATCCATATAATAGAAGATGCCCCCCCTCCCTTTCTACAACACTCCAAATTATTTTGAACAATGATAGTGTCATGGTCATTTAAGGTTGCCTTTGTCTTCAGGTCCCCATATATACAGGCAAGCCATCTCCCACTGTGCCCCACCCTCACCCCTGAGCTATTCCGATGCTCACTCTAGCCCATCTTACTCCTCTCTCCCTCTCTCCTCCAGCTCTTG
>CABHPH010130597.1:0-20140 GCA_902168325.1 Peromyscus nudipes
TTCATCATCTTCAGAATTCATCTATCTCCGTTGCTCCGATCCCTACTCAGTAACGTTTGTTATAGTGGTGCGGGCCCAACCACGCAGCCTCCTTGCAGGGTTTGGGTATAGTGGGGGGGAGGTGAGGCACATAGCCCGCCTTTCACAAGTACCCACGGTGATCCAGCCATTGGAGACTGCGGTACACACTTTGAGGTACCTTGCTCCCGTCATCTCTTGTCTTCTAGCTGCCTCTTCTTGACTTGTCTGCAGTTCGTTCTCCCTGAAGACCCATTTGATCACGAGACAATTCATACTCTTCCAGTACACTCGCCTGCTTATAACTCCCGGCTGTTTCCCAAAGATGGTCAGGTTCAAGATCAAAGTCCTCCTGGCAAGCATTCCAGAAGGAGATGTTTGGGTGCTAGTTTGTTCCAGTTTTATAAAAACTTACTACAAGCCCGGAGACCTCCAACAGCCTCCCAGGCTTAGAACCTGGCTGGGGAGAAGGGCCGTTAAAAGCTTCAGATGAAATCCTGCCTGACTTTGTGCGACATCTTTTGTGGGTGAAGCCCTGAAAGCTGTTGGGTAGGCCGACACCACACAAGTACATTTCTTGCAGTGTGTTTCTTCACACTCACGTCCTGTGGCGGGTGGGTTTGATTGTGCATTCATTTCTCTGACACTCCCACTTGGAACTGTAAGAAATCAAGCGAATACAGATTCCCACTCTCTGTTTTCAGATCGAGCCATCAGCTTGGTGGCATTTACAGTTGATAAAACAATAACAGCAATGTGACTCTCAGAGACCAAGAGTTTAATTCAGCATCTCCATCTTGATAGGAGAGGAATTCTGGAGAAACAAGTCTCATGAGTTTAGTAACTTTTAGTTATGGTAATGAACTGACCAGTCTCAAGAAATGCTCAGAATAATAATTTTGGCAGATGCAGCAGGCCTTCATTGCTTTCAAGAAAATATATCACTTTACTTTATTTACCTAGGATTTTTAGCTTAGAGTTTTGTATTTTTCATGGCATCTGTGGAATCTCATGTGCCTTTCATAGATAGTTTAAAATAATGCCTACTGTAATTCCCCTAATGTGTTTTCCATTCTGCAGACATTTATAGAACTCATGGCTTGGTAGACCCATGACCAGGGACAGAGCCCAGAACAAGACAGATAGGATTGCTGCTCTTCTGTTTACAGATAGTAGGTGAGGTGGTCTGGTGTCCATCCAGCGGAAGATGAAGATGGATGAATTGCAGGTTTATTCATAACAGCCACACTGTTTGCACTTCAGACTATTTGTTTACAAGGATCCTCCACTTACCATAAGAATAAGATTACTCATCAAGGTACCAGTCCCCTTATCTGTGTTCCAGAGGAGGGGGTGTGGGAGGTGTGACCACAGAGAGATGCTGGGGCATGGGGATTGATTTATGTAGATACTGCTTGTTCATAAGAATGAGTGAGAAGCCATCTAGAAGACCATGGTTGACTCTCACAACATAGAAGAAGCTGATACAGAGGTCCATAGGCATGAATGAGCCTGCTGCATTTTAGGAATTTCATGCAGGTCAGTGAGTAAAGCTGGGGCTTAGGGGGAAAGTGGATGGTGGTGGTGGTGAAGGTCAAGGGGTTTGTTGCTAAGGGCCTTGGGAGTTCTGGCTGAAGGCTGGATCATCTCCAAATGTCATGGAAAGCTGAAGAGGTTTTGAGCAAGAGAGTGACATGACCCGATTTACGTTTGTTAAGAGTCACTGTGGGGAACTAATAATGGTTTAAGAGGCGTGAGTTTTCTAGTCATGAAGTTGTAAAGAAAGAAAAAGAATTGCGTGGTTTTGCTGGGGCAGTTCATGCTGCAAACATTCCCATCGCCATCCACGGTAAGGCTTAGTTGAGATGGAAAGGGCATTGCTCTGTCCAGTTCAGTGTTCTCTTAAGTTCCTGGCCTCCTCTGGAACACAGATAAGGGGACTGGTACCTTGATGAGTAATCTTATTCTTATGGTAAGTGGAGGATCCATGTAAACAAATAGTCTGAAGTGCAAACAGTGTGGCTGTTATGAATAAACCTGCAATTCATCCATCTTCATCTTCCGCTGGATGGACACACTGGGTCGTGCTGTGGAGGACATACCTGGGGCGAACTTCCGAGTTATAGGATAAATGGAGCTTTTGTAGATACTTTGCCTTCAGTCTAAAGCAGAGCATGCACTTTGGAAGTATCGTCTGGGTACAGGTCACAGGTTAAGGGGAGATTGGAAGCAGGCGAGTGGGGTTTATTACACACCCTCAGTTAAGACACAGCAATGGGATGGAGGGTGTAGAGCGGAACAGAGGGGCGTTAAATACAGGATGAGGAACTAGTGATGAGCCTGTGGGTCCACAGGGGAGTTTTACAAGTGCTGAGATAGTATTGTGGCTAAGCACAAGTCTGAGTCCAGACCACTTGAATTTGAATTCTGCCTTTACCACTGAGCATGTGACCTGGGACAAGCTGCTTGGCTTCTCTGGGCTTCAGTTTCCTCAGTGGTAGAGAGGGAATAATAGATGTACCTGCTGTGTAAAGTTATTATGAGATATCCACAATATTCTTAAGAGTGTCTGTTTTTCTTAGACGAGAACAGATTCATTGGGTACCCTGTGTGGGCCAAGCAGTGAGTACCATTTTAACCTTTTGTTGTTCTTGAGGGAAAGGGTCAATGAGTTCCAGGAAGGCATTCACAGTGCCAGTACTGCCGTCGCCACAGGAAGTAGGTGCTGAAACATTTCCACAGGGCGGACAACCAGCAGGAAGAGAAGTGAAGGCAGAGGTCAGCTCCACAGGCTGATCGTAATGCCTTCCTTGGTTGTCACAGAAGCCACTCAACTTCATAACATAAACACCCAAGAAAGATCACCAGGGTCTTCTTGAAACCACCTTGGGCTGTTGGCATGGATGTCAGGAAAGTCTTTACGTACTACAGAGCTTTTAATCTCAAGTATTTGGAATTTTATCCCACGGTTAGAAAAGTCATCTCCCTAATGTCAAGGAGAGTTAGGGAAGACTCGGTGATGTTGTTCTTCGTCTGTCGACCAGAAAACTGAGAGTAGGGAGGTCAGGTGGCCTTGGCCAAGCTCACGTTAGTTAATTTCTTCTTTGTCCCTTCAGTGAGCCTTCTTTCTTCTTGTTTTGACATTGTCACACTGTGTTTCTCAGATGGCAGCCAGCACACTTTCTGCAAGAGTAGTCACCATGATCACCTTCCTTTTAGGGCTTCTGGACACAGGGTTAGAAGTCAGATTTGTCCCCCAGAACCTGAGGTGATTCTCTTGAAGACTGTAGTGTTCGAGGGAGGAGACAAGTAAACCCCCAAGTATGCTTTGCTTCTTGGTAAAATTTAAAAAGTTAAACTATTTTTTTTAAATGTAGAAACTTATCATTGCTGTGATTGAGAGTTGGAACCTTCTTCTGAATTTTTGTTATTTTATAAAATTGAGTGGCGCCTTGGTTTAAAGGGAATAAATGAATGCTAGAACCATTGATTGGTTTCCTGGTGCTGCTAGAGACAGCATAGAGAAGCGTGCTGCTGCTTTTTATAGAGGTAAGTATAGAGGGCTGCTATATATATGCATCTGGCCAGTGGTCCCATCTGCAGTTACTGCTCACAGTGGCAGAGGACTGATTAGGAAGAGCTGTGCTCCCTCTCTGTTCCTGTTTTCTATGTGTGCATATGGCAAGGAAGCAAGCCACAGCTCACTGGCATTTCTAGCATGTGCCCATAAAACTCGCAGACTCAGATAGCTTGAAGTCTGTCTCTGTGGGATAGGGCGCCGTAGGCAGTAACCAGTCAGTGATGAGCCCAGGAACCTGCTTTCATCTTATTTAATTGCAGAGGAGGCACACTTATCTGAGTGATATCTTGGCAGCTTGTCTGGATCTTTGTTGTGTCTATGACTTCTAGCAACCATGCAGTAGAAACTCAACAAATGTTTGTTGAATGAATTAATCAACTTAATTGCATTTAGGAGCAAATGAAAACAACCAAATTGTAAATTAGCTCACTGCTGAGAGGTGTAGAGAACACCAGCAAGTTCTCAATGATCTTTGGTTCTAGAACTAGAAATAAAATCTAGTTTCTTGCCATTTACTCTGTTACTTGTAATCCTTATCAGTGAATCTCAGGGTTCTGTAATTTTCCCCATTAAGGTTTCTGTGCATTTATTTAATGTCTGTTGTACATTATAAAAGTGTTAGGCTTCATCCCTTCATGTCATTAACTGAAAAAAGTTCACATTATAATCTGTATTATTAGATTTTTAAACACCAGAAACCCCTCCTTTCTTTCATATACTGAGGTTTCCTTAGCATTCCATTTAGGTTCCTTGCACAATGGAGGCTATTTTAACACTGTCTTCACTAAATGACATCAAGAGTGGGTCATGAGCCATGGGAATGATGAGCATGTTATTAGGTAGATAAGCTTTTTCTTTACAGCTGACACCTGCCTTTTTACATGTGTATTTTTGACCATTAATATTTAGTGAACAAACTGTTTGCTTTTTCAATGTCTGTTCATTTGGAGAAGTTGTACCTCTGTTTTCCCCATCCATCAATATTTTCAACAATCTATCTTCTTTTTCTTTCTAAAGTATCAGACTTTATAGATCTACCTTTTTGCCTATATCCTATTTTCAATCAAAATACTATTTTGTTTTTTAATTCTCTAAAAATCTTTGACTCAAGAGTAGACTTAAACCTGGCATGTAGGTAAATCAGTTCACTCTGAAACTTGGGATAGAACATGAGTGCTTCCTAGGGTCCCAGCTGTTGTAGGATTCAGTGGTTCTCCATGCAGGCACTCACTGCTCACTTAGCTCCTCTTGCACATTTTGATGAAGTTGTTCATCCTTCTTAGACATGATTTAGTTATCCAAGAACATGTAATAATGAAGGAGACTTGTTTTCCTCCAAAGAAGGCCGTTAATGCTAAGGCCATATTACTTTTGAGTGTTAATGATTTCAGTCTGTGTAAGGAGTTAAAAATAATATTGGAGAGCATTTGAAATGACAAGACTCAACTTTTAGTGCAAGTAGTATGGCTAGAGGGAAAATTAAAAGGATTGTAGCATTACATACAGTATTTTATTTGTGGACAGCTGGTAATGTGCAGCCTTGCTCTTTGCGTCTTTTCCCTTTTGTGTTTATTACCTAATGTTATAGCTGTCTTATAAGAGTTATTTGAAGTGTGTAGATTCTAGGGTATTGGGTTTTGACACTCTTCAGTATTCAGATGTGGAGACTGAGTGTACAATACCATATTGCTTTGTGTTATTAGGCAACACATTACTGTGGGGAAATAGAGCTGACCTGCTGCCTATACTGATGAAGTAGTGAAATGCCTATAGTAAAGGATGGCTGTAGAGCTTGGGCATCTGGTTCACAATGAGTGCTAACAGTGCATGCCAGCTCTCCCCTTTTTTTCCTCTGCTTTTATAATGTAAAAGCAGTTTCTTAGAATTAAGTGTAGGAGAGACGTACTCAATAAAAGAAAAATGTAGTGTCTCTCTCCAAGAGATGTGCTCAAGAGAAATTAAATTAAGTTCTCTATTCAATTGTCTGATCATATGCGTGAAGGGTCCCTGCTTGTCTGTCTGTCAGGAAGCCATGCTCTAGGATATTACTCATGGTGAACACAGTACTTAACTATAAAGGATTTACCAGAGACCCCCACGTCCTACAACTTCGTGTGAACTATAAAACTGCATTTTATATTTGAATTTTTAAGTCACACATCAACTTTAATTTTTTTTTTGTATTGGAGAGGAAAAGAAACAAACTGTAGCAAGAATCTTAGAAGGTCTTATTTTAATAAAATCAAACCTGGGAGCCAGGTATTGGGGTTAATGCTGGAAGATAAGAGAAGCAGAACAAGCCACAGCCACCTCACCTTGCCGATTCCTCAGCTGATCCTGTTTCCTCAGACTGGAAGCCTCTCAGTCCTCATCCAGAATCAATCTCAACTGAACTGTGCTGCTCAAAAGCCTAAAAGCCTAACCAACTCCAGGAGGTCCTCATGCCTTATATACCTTTCTGCTTCCTGCCATCACTTCCTGGGATTAAAGGCATTATTCACCATGCCTGACTGTTTCCAGTGTGGCCATGAACTCACAGAGATCCAGATGGATCTGCCTTTGGAATGCTAAGATTAAAGGTGTGTGTGCCACAATTTTCTAGCCTCTGTATCTAGTAGCTGTTCTGTTCTCTGACCCCAGATAAGTTTATTAGGGTGCACAATATTTTGGGGAACACAATATCACCACAACAAACTGTACAAATCATGATGGGGATCCCAAAAGGGAATGAAGGTTTCACTGACAGATTGATGATGGGGCTTTGCTCTCTCTGTCTCTGTCTCTGTCTCTGTCTCTGTCTCTGTCTCTCTCTCTGTGTGTGTGTGTTTATGTGTATGTGTACATGTGTGGCAGGACATTCATGAACCTGTGTATGCTAGTGTGTATGGAAGCAAAGGTCTTTCTCATTCACTCGACGTCTTAGTTTTTGAGACGGCGTCCCTCATTGAACATGAAGCTCTCTGATTCTGCTGCATTGTCCCACCTATTCTGCCCATGCGTCCCATGGATCCTACTTTCTCTATAATAGACAGGTGCTGAAGTGCCCAGCTTTTTTATGTGGGTAGTAGGGCTCCGAACCTAGGTCCTCGTGTTTGCATGGAGTACTTTGCCAGTTGAACCACCCCGCCCCCCAGCCTAGGGTTTTGGTTTTTAATGCTTGGTCTTTGTAGTAATGATGGTAGTAATAGTGGGAGACATTGAAGATTTTGTTTTGTTTTTTAGATTAATTTATTTTTTTTGTATGTGTATATATTCTGTCTGTATTTCTGTGCACATGTCTACAGTACCCATGGAGGTCATGAAGGCATTGGATCACCTGGAACTGGAGTCACAGACGGTTGTTAGCTGCCCTGTGGGTGCTGGAAACAACCACCTGGATTCTCAGGAAGAGCAATCAGTGCTCTTAACCACTGGGCCATCCTTCCAGCCCCCTCATAGTGGGAAATGCTTAGTTTGGCTGAAATTGAACTAATCCCATAGGAATATGGGAAGAGAGGTTTCTTGATGTGGTGGTACACAGAATAGGAGTCAAGCTAATGACTTTAAGTTTGAAAATGTCAGGCAGCTCTTTCTCCTCCCAGGCTTAGGATCTGTGAACCTGAACTTAGAACTCTCTCAAGGAGATCAAGCCCCCGGAAGCTGCCTGTGGGCTTTATAGGTTGGTGGGAAAGCTCAGGGCTGTGGAGAAGGCTTTCCATTCATAGCTGGCTTCATGCACAAAGACTAGTAGGTCAAACTGAAGCTCACTACCTCCTGCTGACACAGACAGACAGACAGACATTGGTTACACAAATCAGACAAGAGTCCAGACAACAAGGACACCTATGGACCTGGGACATCAGCATCTGCAGACCTTGGACATTCGAAGCTCTAAGTGAGAGAACAAGGGGAAGATTGTGATTTGGGAAGTTCACTCTGGATACTACTCGCTGTGGGACGGTGTGCGATGTTATTTAGGAAGTGCAGCAGTGGTTATCCTAATTCAGATCTAAATCCTTCAGCTTCTCAAGGTAGCAGGCGAGCTCTCTTCCGAAGGTAGATGACAGAACATCGGAACGTTAAGGTTTCGATCTAGTTTCTAGACTAAATGAACCTCAGAAGCAGAAACAGCAGCAGGGTGCAGTAGTCACAAGCATCTCAAGTCTCAGGTGCTGGGAGCACTGAGGCAGAAGGATCACTTGGAGTACTAGGGGTTCGAGGCCAGCCTGGGCAGCAAGACCTGATTTTAAGAAAAGAAAAATAAATGGATAATAAATAGAGAGACAGGGGAGACAGGGCTGCGCAGCAAAATCTGAACCCTTAGAAGATGTCCAGAAATAGTAATTTGTGTTAGAAATGTTGAAGTAGTCTGTTGTGGAAAAAACAACTTCCTGTTTTCTCAGGAAAGGTTCCTGGACTCTCTAGGGGCGATCTAGGAAACCCTACTGAGACAGGATGGAGGGGGGATGGGGTTTCTGTGTGAGAAAGGCTGGCTATTGTTTGCTGTTAGGACTCCCCTGGCATTTTCCTGCTGATGAAGGACACTCATTGCAGACCTGGCCATGGGGCTTCATTCTGACAGGTGACTTCGGGCAAGGTCAAAGCCTGAGGGGTTGTTTTTATTGCATTCATTATTGTGAACATGCTGAGGTCTCCTTCTCCGCATTTCTCCTCTTTATCATATTCTAGAGGTATCGTTTTCTGTCTTCTCTGAGGTCAGAGACCACAGTGGCAACAAAATACTTCACTTGGAGTGGACACAAAGTGAAAAGGGTCAGCTGCCATGGACACACTCTGAGGACTCCTGGGCAGTGGGAGGCTGAGAAACCAGCTCTGCAAGGGCACTGTTTGGTCACGTTTGATGTACATATTCCCAGCATAGTTGGATTCATACTAACAGGATGCCATTGACTAGCGTCAGGAAAGAATATGCAGGGTTGGCAAGTGGTACGTGCTGGCTGGGCCTCGGTGTATTTGCATGATGGAAGGTGCATATGTTGGTGCGTGTGTTCATGTGCAGTGCAGTGAGAATTTCTTCTGGGTTCTCTGCCCACCAACGCCGGCACAGAATTTGGCACATGCGCAGGTGCCCCGTCTCAGGTTGCTGTCTCTCCTCTTAAAGCCTCTGTATTTTTACATTCAGCTTGTTGCCATCTTTAGTCTGTCACTCCTGTTTTACATAACTGCCCGGAAGAGTAAATCTTGTCTAGTTTTTGTCACAGATTTCCCTCTGGGACCTTCTTCCCGGATTTTAGATTTCTTTTTATTGTTCTGATTGCGTGTGTCTGAATGTGGGTGTGTGCACATGAGTGCAGGTGTCCGAGGAGCCCAGAGGCATCAGATGCCCCGGACCTGGAGTTAGAGACAGTTGTGAGCCACCTGATGTGGGTGCTGGGAACTGGACTTGGGTCTTCTGGAAGAGCAGCAAGTGCTCATGCCTGAGTCATCTCTCTGACCCACTTCTAGATTTTTTTTTAACTGCCCCTTGGATGTCAATTGGATGTTTTTAAGTTAGTTCATACCACTATATGAATCCTTAGAGGATGGTCAACTCAAGTTGTGTACTTCTATTTTTAATTAATTAATCAGTTAATTAATTAAGTTTGTATGTGTAGTGTATGTGTGTTTTGTATTTGTGTGTGCGCGCGCGCGCAAATGCATGTGTATGTGTAGGCTAGAGTTTAATGCCTTTAGCTTCTCTCCACCTTACTTTTTGAGACAGGGTCACTGAATCTGGAACTCAGTCATTGACTGGAGTGGCTGGCCAGTGTGCTCCAAGGATTCACCCATTGCCACCCACCTCCCAATGCTAGGGTTCCGGATGTGTTCTGGCAGCTTTTAGTGGGTGTTGGGGATCCAGACTCGGACTCAGGTGGTCATGCTTGCTTCCCAGGAACTTTAAAGGAGCCATGTCCCCAGCTCCTCAAGTCCGTTAGTTTCGAAAGCAGAACTCAGTACTTCTCCTACAGCCCACCTCTATTTTCTTTTATGGTGACACTATTTGTGCACAATCACCCACGACAGAAATCAGGGAAATATCTTGGATTCTTCCTCTGCCTTTGTCTTTTACCTCTGCAAGTCTTCAAGGTTTTCTTATTTCCTAAAAATTCTCTCTCTAATCAGCTCTTTGTACCAGTTAAGATCTTTCTGCATACACCTCTGCAGTACAACAGTTCACCAATTATTTTCCTAGCTTTAAAGTGGTCCTCATCAATTCATTCCTCAGTACCAATTTCTCTGACTACAGACAGAGTACACCCTCACCATTGGCTTCCCATTTCCTAGAGGCCCTGGCATCTCCACCGCCTAGGGTGTAGACATCATTTAAATCCTCTCTAGTCCAGCAGGCCTCAGCTGACTATCTAGCCAAGCCATCATCCCTGCTGTCGCATTTGCCTCTGCGACTGTCTCCCCCCATGCTTCATTCTCCTTAATGCCTTTGTTTATGCCGGGCTCTGTGCCCACTGTGTCCTGGCCAACATTGTGCAGTCACAGTGTGGGCACCGCCTACTCAGGAAGCCTTTTCTGGCACCTCCAGCACACTGGGTCCCTCTTGGTGTTTCCAAGATACGCTGTTTGTCTCTCCACATTTCACTCACATTGAGTTATGTTGGGACTCAGAAAATGATACCTCCCTAAGTAGGTACTTCGGCATTTTGGGTGCTTTGAACTGAAGGAGAAGGGTGTAAAAATGAGACCTTCCTGACCTTTTGACTTTTCTTCTTTTATCTCCTCAAACAGAAACTAAACCACTTCTTCCCCAAAGCTGTTGGAAGATCTAAAATGTTGCTCAAAACTCAGACCATCTTTCTGTGTAAAATTTGGCCATAAATAAATTATACCCAACCTACACCATCTGGTAATAGCTGCTAGGACCCTCATTCCAGAAGGGGTTCTGCTCTGTACCCAGAGGAAGACACATGTGGTGGTTTGAATGAGATGTTCCCCATATTCTTGGGAATCTGAATACTTAGTCCCTAGTTGGTGGTGCTACTGGGGTGAGTTTAGGAGGTGTGCCCTTGCTGGGGGAAGTATGTCACGGGGTGGGGAGTTAGGGAGGTGGGGGTTAGGGGTGGGGCTGGGCTTTGTGGTTTCAAAAGCCATGCGCTGTTTCCAGTGCTCTCCCTCTAAGTCTGGTTTAGAGTTTGAATGTGAGCATTCAGTTGCTGCTCCAGCCACATGTATATCTGCCTGCTGCAATGTCCCCCAACCCCAACCCCAATGGTGATGGACTTTTATCTCTCTGGGACCCGAGCCTTCCTCCTACAAGTTGCCTTGATCATGGCATCTTATTGTAGCAGTAGAAAAGTAACTAATACATCGCACTCCACAGGAAGAGTCCCAGCAGGCCACGCTGGGTCCACCCCTTGCTCTGCTGCCCAGGTCATGCCCCCGTTGCCCAGTTTAGTCTCTACATGGCTGTCCATTCTTCACTGACCGTGAGCACAAGCACCCTGCTTTCCCTGAGCCTTCTTTTCTGAAGATTCACAGGTCATGGAAAACTTTGAATATATGATTTGCTGTAGGTTTCACCTGTTAACCTGTCTTTAGTTGTGCGGATGGAACCTGTGGCCTTACGATGGGTGAGAACCAGTACCTTCTGCTTCTGTGGTTCTCATGGCTTTCTTTCATGTTTCCTCTATTGTACTGAACAGCAAGGCTATTTAGAGTGTAAGGCTTCGCTGGCTCATGGTACTGTTGCATTAATATGTGAGTGAATAACTAGATGAAGAGATAGAGAGGTATTTATTCTCTCTCTGCTCACTACATGCTGCTAACATAGGACTGTTGACCTCATCTAATAAAAGTATGGGACACACTATCAGTAGCGAAATTCCTAAACAAACCAATGTGAAATTTAATATAATCAATACTATATTATATATATAAAACCATATAATCAATCCTACTACAGGACACATCTCCAGAGGATGTGAAATAATTTAATTACATGAAAAAGAAACCTGAGGTTCCCTGTTACTGCAACACTGTTTACATTAGTCAAGGTGTGGGATTGTGGGTGGGTGAGTTGTAAAAGCGTGGTGTATGTGCACACAGTGGAATCTTATCCATCCTTAAAAGGATGCTGTTACTTCCAGTAACATAGACAGAACTGGAGACGTTATGTTAAAGGAAATAAGCCAAGCACAGAAAGACAAATGCCACATGTTCTCACTCAGTTGCGGCTGTTTAAAAAGTTGTCATGTCAGATAGAATAGAGGTTTTTAGAAGTTAGGAAGGGGGAGAGGAGGCAGCTAATGAGAAGGTGTATAATTAGGACCGTAGACAATGGTATTAATTATGCACTTCAAAACAGCTAGAGAGGAATGTAAAGGTTGGAAACATGCAGAGGTGATAATATTTGCTGTGATAGAAATGTTAATTATCCAGAATTGCTCGCTTCAAATCATAAACACGTCTTGACTTACCCTACCCACAAATAAGTACATACATGTATGTGTATCTATGAGACTCATATTTATATTTAAAATAAGGAGTAGATTTTTTTAAGTTGTATGGGTAGGTCCCAAATACCACATGAGACTTTCTTATATGCCCACAAATTATTTAGTTATTTATTGTTCATCTGCAATTAAAATTTTGTTCAGCATCCTTTAACTGGCGTGTTAGCCTAGTGAAAGAATGAGTCCATACTTAAGTAGATGTTCACACCGTGCTGAAGCTGGTGTTGATCCTGCAGTTCTGAACCCAGAGTTTTCGTGAGCTTTGGCAATTTAGGAATTTGCACATACAGCTAGGTTACTTGGTCAGAATTGTAGATATTTATGCCATGGGCATTAGGCATGCCGTCTTAGAAGAAGCTGAGCTCTGGTAGTAAGAGTTGACCAAAAAAACAGCCATGCAGCATTTTTGTGGCCTTGGTATCATGGTCTTGTCAGCAAAGTCATGGGTTCTGATTAAACCCAGATTGAGCTGTTTCCTGTTAGCGTGCTAACCCACAGGGCAGGCTCAAGCCTCCTTGTCTGGCTTTCCAAGTCTGACTTATTAAACGCTTGTCTGCCAAAGGTTCTACCCGTTTCTTTTAAACTTCAATTAGAAGTTATTAAGATAATACAAACAAAAATTAGTTCTGAAGTCTCTTTAAAGAGTTATGGACCTATCGAATCTTTTGCTCTAAAAACTAAACTTTAACATTTTGGTTTATCCAGTCTGGTATATGGCAGATGAAATTTAAAAGAAGATATTCTTTTACACTTATTTATTTAGGGGTGTGTGTGTACCATGATGCACTTGTGGAGGTCAGAGGACAGCTTCTGGGAGTCAGTTCCTTCCTTCCACCACATGGGTCCATGGTATTGAATTTAGGTGGTCAGTCTTGACGACAAGCACCTGTACCAATGAGCAATCTTGCCAGCCCAGTGGATATATTTTTACATCTCATTTCTATACAACTTCATTTCAAAATGATTTCCATAATCAGCAGATTATAATTTTAAGTTTTTGTTTGTTTGTTTTGTAAAAATGTACTCTGTTTGAATATTGCTCAGTTAGAACTCACCTCGAAACAAAGCAAAACAAAATCCTGGTCTGTCCAGTGACAGCAAGCAGCCTTTAGGGTATTCATTAAGAATATAGAAACTACAGGA
The DNA here is from genome assembly GCA_902168325.1 of Peromyscus nudipes. Lineage (NCBI taxonomy): Eukaryota > Metazoa > Chordata > Mammalia > Rodentia > Cricetidae > Peromyscus > Peromyscus nudipes. Next base: position 13,186 of record CABHPH010130597.1, read on the forward strand.
AACATTAAGCAAGTGCACGGACCACTTCAAACTCATTGTTGAGCTTTGTAAGAATGATTCCAGCCAGCAGCACAACTCTGTACTTTATTTTATGATACTGCGGCTTGCTCATTGCATTCACAAATAAGCCTCTAGATCCAAACACCGAGCATATTGTTTTAGACGGTCTCTTAAGTCACCATGCTTCTTCCTGACGCACAGAAAGAAACACCAGAGAGCAGGAATCAGTCAAGACACAAAGGAGAATCATGCGTACAGACGGAAGGGAAGCAAACACAGAAGAGGAGGCTGGCTAGAGCAGCCATTCCATTCCTCAGGGAGCAGCTTGGCGGCTTGCCAGATCTGCTCTCTGTGGGGACCATGTGGTCATATTCTCTGACAAGCACTTTTCTCCATGTTTGAGTTCTTGGTCACATCAATATCAGTGAAAAATTAGTTCTTTTAAGCCATCACTACTTTCAATAAGAAAAGTCTAGTTTTTGAGTGGAGCTTGCATCTCAAAGTAAGGTAAGACTCATCAACTCACAAAACTGCTGGGTAAGGGAGCCCTGGCATTATCACAAAGTAAGGAAGCTTAATTTAAAATTAGAGCCTGACCTTTCCTCCCAACGAAGAGGCCGTGCCTCGTGCCAGGAACACTGGCATTGAATGCTTTTTTAACAACTACTGCATTATTGTGTAGGCAGGTAATTATTTTGACAGAGTCTTTGAAGTACAAAGCAAAACCTACAAAACATCCTTACATTTTAGTATTACATTAAGAAAGAGATCAAAGAGGTCGGGCGGTGATGGCGCACACCTTTAATCCAGCACTTGGGAGGCAGAGCCAGGCGGATCTCTGTAAGTTTGAGGCCAGCCTGGTCTACAGAGCGAGATCCAGGACAACCAGAGCTGTTACAAAGAGAAACTTTGTCTCGAAAAATGAAAAAAGAAAGAAAGAAAGAAAGAAAGAAAGAAAGGAAGGAAGGAAGGAAGGAAGAGATTAAAGAGATATAGATGTTTTTAGATAAATGTTTTTTATTGTATTTAAATTTTTATTTTTACTGTTTATTTATTTATCTATGTATTGAAAAAAGGTCTCATTTTGTATTACAAGCTGACCTGGAATTTACTGTGTAGCTCAGGCTGGCCTTGAATTTAGAGCAATCCTTTTCCCTCAACCTGTGGATGGCTGGGTGGATCAGTGTGAGCCATAGGCCTGGCTAATTAGCATTGTATTTTATAATGTCTTTACTTACATTTTTCTCTCTTAAAGTAGGAAGTGGTACCTTGTAGTTTATTCTGAAGTTGTGTAAGATGCTCTTGGAATAAAGGGGATGGACACGGGAATGTGTGTCACACCTACTTGCTAGAGTTAATGTCATATGTGGACACATTGAAGCCTAAGAAAGTCAGCAATGAAGAAATGTCTTTGACTTTATTGAACTCTGTAGTCTCCAAAATTGACACAAAACCTTCTCTTAAAACAAAACAAAGCAAAACAACCTAATGTTTTACAGTACATACTCAAAGTAGTGCTGGTACCTAGTAATTAAAAACGTGATTAGAGTTTGAGACATCCATCTTTCACTCATTGTTTCTGCTTTAAGTGAATTGGAACTTCTGTGGGAACAGATGGACACTATGGCTTAGCCTTCAGTAACACCATACAGAGTGAAAGAGAACAGCGCCTAGGCCTTGATTAGAGCCAACAGTCCTACGAGCCCTAAAGGAGACCTCTGTCCTTGGACATTTTTCTTTCATAAACCCTTTATTTTATTTATGTGTGTATATGTGTTTGCATGCACATGCATGCATGTGTGCCACATGTGTGTTTATGCCCAAAAAGGTCAGAAGAAAATACCAGATCCCCTAGAGCCCAAGTTACAGGCAGTTGTGAGCTGCCTGGCATGGATTCTGGGAACTGAAATTGAGTCTTCCGGGAGAGTAGGAAGCATGAGCTGCTGAGCCATCTCTCCAGCCTCATCCTCAGAAAACTTAAAAAATGAAATAAGGAACCAGAGCCATGCACCACTTACACCGTAGTCCTTCCATCAATTCCCATCAGCAGTTAGACAGAACAACATTAAGCTGTTCTAACCTAACGTGGGTGCTGCCATGCCGGTCTCTCTGAAAGCAATCCCTGGGTTAATTCCTTCCTGCAGTTGAACTTCTGACAGGGCAGGCGCAGGAAAAGCAAATGCAGAACTCGGGAGCCACAGTCGTCCTTAGAGACTCCTGTCTCTTTTACCACTGTGATTTCCATAGTGGAAATCTATTTCAGTTTAGGACTTTAGGCGACCTATCCTAAGTAATTCAATTTATAGTTCAGCTAAATTGCCTGGTAGTTCTTTGCACCAATGAGAATCTTTGCACCAATGAGAATAGTTATTTGCTTTGGAAACAGATTTATTGTAGAACTCTTGTAGGTCAGTTTCCTTAGCACCCACGAAGGAGTTCAACTTGGAAATGACATCTGCTTGTAATTAGCTAGGCACAGAGTTACTGAGAATGCAAGGCACACCCTTATTTTTCTCATTTGATTCTCTTCGCTCATCCTCAGTTTTCAAGCCCTTCACATTTTGTCACTGATCTTTCCGCATTATGGTTTATGTGCATTAATGTACAGTGATACCTACTGATACTGTACGTTTGCTTTCTGTGCTAGCTGTTTCTCATAAGCACATGTTCTTCTGTGTTTGCAAATTTCCCGAGGACAGGGTTGTGCATCCACCACCCTTTCCGTTGTTCCTCTGGGAGGGCTCCATGCTGCACAGGACAGCTGTTTCTCACCCAGTTCTCTTGGCTGCTGGTGGTGGTATGAAAGTGGACTGTACATTGCTGTCTATGAACTGAAGACTGTTAGATCATGGTGAGATCTCCATATTGTACCATTGGAAACAGACTTCCACCATTGCTGATTTTTCAGGCTGTGACCATTATGTCAGCTAGCTCAACAAACCCTATGCATATATAATATATATATAAAATGTATATATATATCTATGTGTGTGTATGTATGTGTATGAAAATGTGTATATAATTTCAAATCAATCAGCTTTCCAAAACCATTATGTGTTGACTCTTCTGGCATGCTGTAGTAGGCACTGTCTTTAAAAATGCGTTTGAAGACTTTGACAGTACGAAGAGGATCCAATAGTTGACATTTGCTAAACTCTATCCGGAGGATAGAAAATGTCTTTGATAAAGTATTTCCAGCACCCTTGCTGTAACTAGGGATGGAAGGAGAAGCTGTTGGATAGCTATGAAGAATAATCTCTCTTTCTTCAGAGAGAAAGGGAAGCTACCTCCACACACTTGCCTCCATGGTCACTCTTCTGCCACACTGTGTTCACAGGAGAGCACACTGCTTTATGGGACATTCAAAGTTGTAGGAGAGTATATGGAATCACTGACTTTAGCTATTACAGCATTTTCAGAATGCTAATCATGGGTTTGTCCCATAGGTTGAAGGGGACCAGCTGCCTCCAGGTCACACAGTCAGTCAATATGAGACCTGTAAGATCAGGACCATCAAAGCTGGCACTCTGGAGAAGCTTGTGGAGAACCTGCTGACGGCATTCGGGGACAATGACTTCACCTACATCAGCATCTTCCTGTCGACCTACAGAGGCTTTGCCTCGACTAAGGAAGTGCTGGAGTTGCTGCTGGACAGGTAAGGTGAAAGGGTGAGCGCTGAAGCCAGCCTAAGGCTGCACCCGGGCACAGAGTGTGGCTCAGTGTCAAGGGCGCTGGGAAGGCCGGAGGGAGGAGTAAGGAGAGGGGCCAAAAAGGCCAGCCTCTGGAACTAGTGGCATGCAGAGAGTCAATTATATGGTCTGTTTCCAGGGTAAGGAAATCTCATTCAAAAAGTTCATAAAGGCTGGATACGGTGGTACATGCTTCTAATCTTGGTACTCGGGAAGCTGAGCCAGCCCGGACCACATGGCAATGCTTTGTCTCAGAAGCAAAAGGAAAACCAAGCAATAGCTGAAACCTATAAAAAAAATTCAATAGAAGAGTTAAAAGTAGGCATTATGAACATAGAGTCAACTATTTATAAATTTCAATTTCTGTTGCCACCCCCTAATTTCAAATTTGATACAGATTAACCTTCAATTTTTGTAATTTCTGTACAAGTACACAACCAGCCAGTAATCTCCTTGTTCTGGGGACTGAATGTGCTCATAGGTATAAAGTATAGCTCCATCCTGGATCTGGAGGAAGCAGCTGACGACTCGGGGCTTTGGCAATGACAGTCGTGACTGTCAGCACTCACGTTGTATTCAGTGTTACAGACGAGTATGAACGATGTCCATGCTCCATGTCGGTAAAGAGCCTGTGTACCTGAGCACTGTACACTGTAACTCACATACGGACAAATCTTTCTGTCTCCCCCTTACTTTTGTTTTATTTATAAGAACTTAGACATTTTATAAATGTGTCGTTATGTTGACTTGATCCTGGGACAAAGAAAACTGTCAGCTAAACAATTATTTTAGAATCATGAGACTCCTCACTCAGATCCTTGTAGTCTGGGGTTTCCTGCCTAAGGAAGGAAGTGGGGGCCGATGCTGTTGTTAGGCTCGTTATATGTGTGGGTTTGTATGTGTGTATGTGTGCGCGTGTGTGCTTAATTTTAAAGGTGGATGCAATTATGTTGAAAGTATTAAAAATTCCTATACTATGGAAGGTATGAAAAGGAATATTAAAGTTCTCTCAAATTGCATTTTTCTCAAGTAATACTTACTAGGTTTTAAAATATAAATATTAGTACAAAGAACAAAATTAAATAAACTACTGTCTAAATAGGCAAATAATGTAATATTAACAATTAAAAATAGAAGTAATCCGTATATATGGTGAAAGTTCACACAATTCAGAAAATTATAAAAGCAAAAAATGAAATTTACTTTTCTCTTGGTTTCCTAGTTCCATTGCACCGTGGTGATCGTTTTTCATTCTTCCCCCAAATTTATATATATATATATATATATATATATATATATATATATATATATATATATATATATATACACACACACACACACACACATATATATATATCCTTAATATACAATATGTCATCTGTTGTCTTTATAGGCTTATTTATTTATTAGAAGTGTTTATTGAGTACATTGTAAGAGGGTACTAGGCCTAGCAGTAGCAACAGCACTTCCTCCTTATATATTTTTTTTTTTTTTTATTTTCAAGACAGGGTTTCTCTGTGTAGTTTTTGGTGCCTGCCCTGGATATCGCTCTGTAGACCAGGCTGGCCTCGAACTCACAGAGATCCGTCTGGCTCTGCCTCCTGAGTGCTGGGATTAAAGGTGTGCGCCACTACCGCTCAGCTCCTATATAGATTTATAGCACATACATGATATAAACTGAATCAAGCAGAGTACACAGTGTAGCCTACAATTTTCATTTTTACATATTTATGCATTTTGGAAATATTTTTGTTTGTTCAGTGAATCAGCATATGTAAAAGGCTTATAATAGTGGCTAGCATATTGAAGGTTTAAAAAATGTAAGTAATTATTTCAAATTAAGCACATATAGGTGAATTTTCTAGCTTCTTTTTTGATGGCTTTTTAATACTTGCTGAGTTGATAATTTCATAGACAGAGAATTAAGCACTTTCTAGTTTTTAAAATTATTTTTAAGAATTTGTGAGCACAGTACCGCAAGGAACATCTTTATGCATACACATAGTTTCTGGATGCTTTTTGAGTCTCTGATAGGATAATCTCATAGTAGAGTAACTAATGCACCAAGATGTAGAGTTTTAGAAGCCAGATTGGCCTCCAGAAGGTTGCGCCAGCCACACTGCTGCTCTGAGCATCCTACCACAGCCAACATTCCCCAGCTGATGATGGTCTGTCTCTTCAACTGAGCTATCTTTACTGTGATTTGACTGTTGACAGGTTGTTTTGGGTTGCCTGCTTCTTGTGTTGACAAGTAGAGTTTGCTATTTCAAAAGATACTTACTGATCATTTTTTTGTGTGACCTCTTTTCCTTCCTATATTCTTTCCTTTGAACTGTTTTAATCTAATTATTAATCATCTAATTGTAATTCTTTGTATATTAAAGGAATTGGGTTTTTTGCTTATAATTGTGTTGGAAATATTTTTTCCTAATTTGTTCTTTGCTTTTAACATCTGTTCATTAAATACTGGTGTATAACTATTTTTATATAATAGTTCTGTCTGTCTTCAGAAAGGCTTTGAATAAATAACTTTCTATCCCAGGTTATGGTTATTGACAAGAACAGATTTGTCCTCAAAGTATTTGTTAGCTTCCTGTCACTGTGACACATAGCTGTCACAATCAACTTATGAAGGAAAAAGGTCTGTTTTTGGCTCAGAGTCTCAGATGTTTCATTCTGTGGTCACTTGGCTCTGCTGCTGTCACAGTGTGCCCTGGTGGGGATGTGCAGTTGAGTGTGTCCTGGTGGGGGTGTGCAGTTGAGTGTGTCCTGGTGGGGATGTGCAGTTGAGTGTGTCATGGTGGAGATGTGCAGTTGATTGTGTCTAGCTAGAGTTTTCCTGCCTGGCCCACAGTCAGGACAAATCTGTGTCACCTGCCAGTCCCACAGCCGCTCAGACCCAACCAAGTAAACACAGAGACATATTGCTTACAAACTGTATGGCCGTGGCAGGCTTCTTGCTAACTGTTCTTATATCTTAAATTAATCCATTTCTATAAATCTATACCTTGCCATGTGGCTCATGGCTTACCGGCATCTTCACATGCTGCATGTCATTGCGGCGGCTGGCAGTGTCTCTCTGCCTCAGCCTTCCACTTCCCAGAATTCTCTTCCGTTTGTCCCGCCTATACTTCCTGCCCGGCCACTGGCCAATCAGTGTTTTATTTATTGACCAATCAGAGCAAAACATTTGAAGACCGTCCCACAGCAAGTGTGCCCTGGTGGGGATGTGCAGTTGAGTGTGTCATGGTGGGGATGTGCAGTTG
>CABHPH010130598.1:0-49309 GCA_902168325.1 Peromyscus nudipes
TCCATTAAGTACTTAGTGCCAGGTTGTGGCTAGTTAGAAGGGGAGCTAAGAAACGTAGATTTCATTTTAGACTATCTATGCACAGCCAATAAAGAAGTGTCCCTTTATCAGAGGAAATGTAAAAGAGAGATGTTGGTAGCCTCTGCTTAAGCATCATCTTCCTGTCCAGCTGAGATGCTGGACAAGCCAGGACCGGCCTGGACTGCCTGCACACGCCCTCTACTCTCTGACCTCTCCTTGCCTTTAGAACCTTGGTTTGTAGTAATCTCTTCAAAATATCCTAGTCTCTCTCCGATACACCGCATCTTTCAGTTCCTCAAATTGTTCTTTTCCAGCACCATTGCGGGTACCTCCTGTTCCTCCGGCTTAGAATGCTCTCCTCTTTATCTTCCACACACTTCCTGTTTATGTGACACATTTCATTGCTATCTATGACAAAGAAACCCGATAGAAACAACTTCAGAAAGGAAGGGCCTATGTTGGCTCTTGGTTTAGGAGATTTTTTTTTTCATGGTTTGCCTGATTTATGGCCATCAGGTCTGAGATAACTAAGGCAGAAGCATTGTAGTGTGAGTGCAGGTGGAGAAAACTCATCAGCTCAAGGCAACCAGGTGATAAACAGTTGAGAATGATACAGAGACAGAGGTCAGGCACAAGATACGTATTTCCAGAACATGCCCCCAGTGGCCTACTTCCTCCAAGCGGTACCCACAGCATGCACAGTTCTACCACTTCCAAAGAATCTGTTCAAAAACTGAATCCATGAGTGGGTTAATGCACTCCTGAAGGCAAGCCTTAGTTATCCTCTTGCTGGCCTGAGGCCTGGCCTCTGAGTACTGCTGGTATTGGGGAGTCTCTTCTATGGAAACTTCGTATCCAAAGCGTTACACTGTTGACCCAGTCTAGCCTGTCTTCTGGCTCTTAGCTTGAGTTCAACACATACCAGGTACTCTTCACTAGCCTTGGGGTCTGGAAGGTCCTGTGGTCACCTACTCTCGTGCAGCCACGTTCTCTTTGATCAATGTTGACTATTGTTTTCAGTTATATACCTATATTAGTTACTTTTCCATTGCTATGATAAAACACCATGACCAAGGCAACTTACAAGAAGAAAGGATTTATTTGGCTCCTAGTGGATAAGAGTCTGTCATGGCAGGAAGTGTGGAGGGAGTAGCAGGCATCATAGCTGGGGGAGAAAATGAGGTCTCATTTCTTCAAATCATAAGCACAAAGGAGAGAGGGAGCACACTGGGTCTGGCACATGGCTTTGCAACCTCAGAGCCTGTTCCCATACTTCCTCCAGCAAGGCCACACACTTCCTGAACCTACCCAAACAGTGCCACCAACTGGGAACTGCTGTGGATATCGCTCTGTATAAACAAAATGCTGATTGGCCAGTAGCCAGGCAGGAAGTATAGGCAGGACAAGCAGAGAACAGAATTCTGGGAACAGGAAGGCTGAGTCAGGAGATGTTGCCAGCTGCCACCATGAGTACCAACATGTAAGATACTGGTAAGCCATGAGCCATGTGGCAAGGTATAGATTTATAGAAATGGGTTAATTTAAGATAGAAGAACTAGATAACAAGAAGCCTGCCATGGTCATACAGTTTGTAAGCAATATAAGTCTCTGTGTGTTTACTCGGTTGGGTCTGAGCGGCTGAGGGACTGGCGGGTAAGAGAGATTTGTCCTGACCATGGGCCAGGCAGCACTGGAGAAAACTTCAGCTACAGGGAACCAAGTATTCATACATCTGAGCTGATCGAGGGGCATTCTCATCCAAACCACTGTAATACCCATCCATGTTTCTACATGATGGCTTTCTTGTTTCTCTACTAGACTGTAAGTTCCTTGACAGTAGAGACTGTGCCTACATCTTTCATAGCCAAACTCACTGTGCCTATCAGCATTGGGAAGATGATGAATCTTCAATAAATGTGCACTGAATGAATGAGTACATCACTTATCCACTGCTTCAATATAAAATATTTGATAATTTGAAGTGATACATTATAGAGAATTAAATGGTGTATGTTTGGAGTACATACAGATGGCTGAATATTTAAAGAAAAAAATTGAATCAACCTAGTGAATGGATGTGCTTCTATGAAATATTCTATTTTCTCTTCTATCATGATTTTCCTTTTATCATTTAGATTTAACTTAATTGTAAATTCAGTCTACAAATTGGTGAAAATGGTTGTTTTTCTTTCGGGAATAAATTTGTTTATTGGTTAGCTTCATCCACAGGGTTTCTAATTGGTTATTTTGGCTTCATTTTGATCTGCTCATGCAAATGAAGGAATACATTTTGTATCTACTTTATGCAAATAACTTCATTCATAGTATGTCAATTTACACTTAGAAATGTGAGTAGGAAGAATGCCTGTGTCTTAGTATATATTAGTTTGAGTAGGCCATCCTGCACTAATAACTCTGTGGGTGTTTATGTGCTGCCTAGACACACACGCAGGCAAAACACCCCCATACACAAAATAAAATAAAAAAAGAACTAACATGAACGATGGTCCCAAGGCATAAGATGGGACTTGTAAAGAATGGTAGGCTAGGATAAAAAGACAGAAGCAAGTGCAAGCATTCTCACAGAGGTCCCCTTCATGAGGGAGCTCTCAAACACTGAGTGGCTGGCATGGCGGTCACTGCCACACTAGAGCTTCATTCTCTGTGTCACTGGGCTTGCAGCCCACCTGGATTTCCCTCTTTCCTCCTGCCACCTTCTGTGCAATCGTTTTCTAGAGTCAGGTAGCAAGGAATGCCCTCCCCTACACCCCATACCCCTAACTACAAGCCTGACTTTGTCATTTTTGTGCATGTTGTGAAAATGGATGGGAAAATGGCTTTGAAATAAAAAAAAATCTTCGTATTTTTCAGATGTTTTCATTGATTGAGTCTCCCCATTATACTCTCATAGCATGGCAGGTCTGCTTCTCTCTCTCTCTCTCTCTCTCTCTCTCTCTCTCTCTCTCTCTCTCTCCCTTCTCATCTATTTAAGGAAAATGGATTATAAAGAGAGTTTTTATTTGTACTTTCATCTCTGTTTCCTGTCTTTTCAGAGAGTGAACAAATGTCATTGGATTTCATCCCTCTCTCCCTTCCAGAGAATGCCCTTTCTGTGTATATGGAGACCTCCAGATATGCTATTAGTATTTCCTGGTAGAAGCCACTGATTATTTATGCTTTAAAAATAATTCCTCCCTGCAAGGAGTGGAGGCATTGCCCTTGGACCAGGTTTGCTTAGAGGCTCTCCTAAAAGTTAATTTTCTCATGATATCTTAAAAAGGAGGCAAAAATTCACAATGTGTCAAACCTTTGAACGTAGCATCATTTTGAAGACACCCCGGCTGAAATAGTGAAGTTCCAAATTGAGTCCCAGAGAATGCTGGGAAAGGGCAGCAACCTCTGGTGGTCCAGGAAGCTGCTGATATATGCACATCATGGAGCAGTCTTTGTAAGACTGATGAGGAGTGACAAATGGAGGCTCTGGTAGAATGGAGTGGTCCATTAATCAAGGGCATTTGGATCTTTGAGCTTTCTGTGTGTGTGCTGGAATAAATTAAGGTAAAAGCTAATCCATCATGGCCACTGCAAGGAGCAGGTACATTGCTTGGAAAGTAAAAGGCAAGGAACAGGACGTGCATCTGCAGGTGGGGGCGGGCTCCTTACCCCAGACTCAGTTGAAGTAATGAATGCCCGGAGGAAGCGTCTGGCAGCCATCAAGCTGTTGGCTTGTTGGTATCACACTCTATTGGCCTAGGAGTTCGAGTTAATGGGAAAAGAAAGAGAAGACTGGGATATAAGAAGGTACAGCATGCAGATTGTATCAACACCCGTGGGAGTAGAGAGCTTAGATGTCATTAGAAAAAAAAATAATCTGGATGGCAACAGAGATTGATGGCAGAGAAGAAAGGAAAGGAAAAGGCCCTTTGAAAGTGCTTTTGCCTTGATCAAGAGGTGATTTATTTACTGTTTCACATGGCAAGAGGTATAAAACGAGTTTCCTGGGTTGTAAAGTGGGTGGGGGAGGGTTTAGATATGGCAGTCTGTTGGGGACTTAAGACAGTTTCCTGAACCTGTTGGCTCAACTGGTCTGACAGTTGAGCAGTATGAATATGCGGAGTCTGGAGTCACATGGGAGGAAGGACAGACATGTGGTGGCTAAAGGACAGACATGATGATTTAGAAGGAGACTGTGAAAGACATGGAACCAGACCGGACAGAAGATGCTGGGAGGTTTTATTTTTTCAAGATAATAGCTTCTATTCACTGAGATTTAACCAAATGTATTTGAGGGCTGGAGATGTAGCTCAGTAGGTAGAGTTCTTGAGTAGCATGCATAAAATCCTGGGGTCAGTCCCCAGCACCTCATAACTCAGGTGCAGAGGTGTAACCTGTAGTCCTAGCACTCAGGAGGTAGAGTTAGCAGGATCAGAGGTTCAACGTCATCTTCAGGTGTATAATGAGTTAGAGACCAGATTAGGCTACATAAGACCCTGTCTAAAAAAAAAAAGAGTTTATTATTTGGGTTACTCACATATTAAAATATGAGATAGATGCAAACTTGTGCCCATGTGCTAGTCAGTTGCCAGATATCTGTTCTTCCTCCTACATTGATCCTAATAGATGGACTGCAGCACAGAATAGTTGAACAGTGTGATAAAAATACAGTTAAGCTGAAATGGGTTGGTTGAGATTTAAAGCACATGACTGAGAGTTCAGACTAAGCTGCCACCTTGCCTGAGAGGTAGTATAGAGACCTATCTTCATAGGTATAAGTAGAGGTATCTCCTACTGTCTCAGGCAGTAATTAGAGGGCAAAAATAAAGGTTGACAACTATGTCGTTTCCTACACACTTTCTTGATTTCATGACCTCAGAGTCTTGGCCCCGTCCTTTGTTTTTGTTTATTCTCTTTTCCCTTCCTTTGCTTGTACCTGCCTCTTAGAATGTGGTTTTGATATGCCTTTTCATTCTGCTTTGCTCCTTGTTTATATCCAAGCAGAAAGCACAGAACAGTAGTTAAAGGTATGGTATTTTATGCTGGGCTGCCTAGGTTCAAACCCTGGTTTTCCTAGGAGGTTAACTGTTGTGGAATTTTTGGTGCTTTGGTTCCCTCTCAGTTTTAGTTTTATCTATGGTGACGAGCTAAACTAGTTCACAACTTTGTAGCTTAAAATGACTACAATCGTTTAGTTGCTCACAGCTCTAAAACTCAGCCAGAGCTTAGCATGTGGAGGTCTGATGTGTGTCTGATCTCTGTTCTATGTATTGTTCTTTGGGCTGCTGGGGGAGGGAACATAAAGGGAACAGGTGGGAAGGTTTGATTGGAGCTACATGAGGATCCAAGATGGCTTCCTTTACAGCCTGGAACTCAGCTGGGCTAGATTGATCCAGATGATCTAGATGGTTGATCCCACATTGTCTCTTTACATGACCTCTTATCATTCAAAAACCTAGGCTTCTCTGCTGGGTCTCAAGATAGTAAAAGCAGAACCCTGCAATGCACAGAAGGAAAAGCCATCTAATGATATGTTTGCTTGTTTGTCTTGTTTTGTTTCTTTGTTAAAGAGAGTTAGACAGCCATACTAAGTTTAAGGGGCAGAAATAGACGCCTTCTGATGAGAGAAATGGCACATGGGATGAGGGAGGTGTCTTAGTTAGGGTTTCTGTTGCTGTGAAGAGGCACCATGACCACGGCAACTTTTAGAAAATATTTAATTGGGGTGGCTCACTTATAGTTTCAGAGGTTCAGTCCATTATCTTCACGATGGGGAGCATGGCAGTGTGCAGGCAGACGTGGCACTGGAGTTAAGAGTGCTACATCCTGCAGGCAACAGGAAGTCGACTAAGAGCCACACTGAGGGAAGCTTGAGCAAAAGAGACCTCAAAGACTGCCTCCCCAGTGACACTTCTTCCAACAAGGCCACACCTCCTGATAGTGCCACTCCTTTTGGGGGCCATTTTCTGTCAAACTACCACAGGCGGGTATGGTTGTGGGAGGGTATTATTTGAAGACAGTCTACTTCAAGGAGGATAAATGATCCTTCCTAATTGTGTGGTTGATGTAGACTGTTCACATGATGGAATTTCTTATTTCTAACAAAAATGTAATGAGCCATCTAGAGGAAAATTTAACAAGTTACAGACTTTGGGATTCTCCATGAGACAAAGTACATACCAGTGAGTATTTGGAGCATGGTGTGAATTTAATGTCATGATGCTCATTATAAGTCAAGTAGATTCATAAAAGTAAGAAATTAAATGCATCTACTGGTTAGGTATGATCTTTACTTCAAAGTCAAACACTTGAAAAGATTATTGCAGGAATAAATTTGTAATTTTAAATAAGAGCTACTTGTAGGAATTCATAAAGTAGTTATCATAGACAGCCTGGAATGGGTGTTGCTCAGTGTATTTGGACATTCCTGCATCACATATGCCATAAATAAGGGGACATTATATATATCCATGCCCTTGGTTTCTGAGATTGATCATGAACCCTGAAGAGAATCCCATGATTAATGTGGTGTATACCATCATTTAAGAAAGACAGAATCAGAAAGTCACCTCAGCAAATCTGGTCAGCTAAACATCATGAATTCTATGTAATGTTACAGACATGAGCAGTTTCTCCTTTCTTTCATGTGAAATTATGAAAAACTTCTCTCCAAAGGTTTTCATGCCTTATACCCAGGATCAGTCCAGTACTTTGATCCTCAAGACCATCTCCATGGAAGGCTATTATTTGCTCGTCTGACATAAATGAATTTAGGCAAACACACTAATTTAGACTCTTGCTCTCAGTCACCATTCCTTCATGAACAGCCAGTGAGTGAAATTAATCCAGGCAGGAAGACAAAACATGGAAACAGAGAAAATAAATAACTTCAGCAACAGAGGCATCTGACATCTTGTTTAGGAAGTGGTTAAAAACTCAGCATTCTGGAGGAGTGAACTGAAGAGTAATTTAAAGGTATGAGAAATGGTGACTTAAACTGTGCTTTCTTATGACTTACAAGTAACTTACCACGCCCAGATTTAATCTTTAGACCTAATCTCTTGGTGAGAGGAGACTCTTTTTACATCTGTTATTGATATGCCCAACTACTATATTGAATTTGTTTACCCACTTGATTTGAATTTATTAAGTTGTAATAAGAGAGATAGTCCCTCAAGTATAGTGGCTTAAATGAGACGAGATATTTTATTTCTGTCCTGCAGAACAGTCCAGGTTAATGATGACATCCAAACTGTGGCATGTCCATCTCTGAAGTGGACAAGGAAGTGATTAGAGCTATTGCTGTCTTATACCTGTTAGAGAGAAAAGAAATGTAGGGAAGGGGAGCAACTTTTATAAATCTAGAAGTCATTTTCATTACTAATGCTCACTTCCCATTGGTCAAATTTGGTCACATGTCTGTAGTAAATTAGAATAAGGCTGGAAAAACTAGTCGCTAGAAGGCAGCTATATGTTAACTCCCGAGTTGATTATAGAGTTTCTATCATCAAAGATAAAAAGGAGAAGATACTGCAAGGGTATTAGTAATTCATAATCTTCATTATACTGTGAGCTCCCTGAGGATCAACAGTTTTACTCCTTCAGCACAAAGCAGGTACTCCTTAACTATCTGCTTAACTCAACCAAATATTATCAAATAGACTTTTCCTGGATGTGCATTTATGCTCATAAGTCTCCCTTCAAATATTAGTTCCACAATATAGTTCTGTGTATCGATTCACCTAAAGATTCATATTATAACCTATACACAGTATCCATTCAGTCATGGTCAATTAATGCTTATGAAATGTTCACCATGTTCCCTATACTTTGTATATTTTGAGCTTACAGCAAAGAATGAGGCTAATCAAATTCTTTCCTTCCAGAACCTTCATCTAGTGAGGGTGACAGATATCTAATAATTGCATCCAAATAAGTAAGTTATTTAGAAAGTATAGTATATCATGAAGGGAAAGGTCTAAGATGTAATGGCAGTATTTAATATGAAACCTAGCTTGCTTGGGAAATTCATGGAACTCTTCCCAAGAAAATTCATGTTTGAATTTATCCAGTCAAGAAGTAATTATTGATCATCCTTTTATTTTATTTTAATTTTTTGTGTGTATATGTTTGTGTTCATGTATGTGTGCCTGTGTGTGTATGTGTGTGTGTACATACACGCAGGTGGGAAAAAATGTGGAGGCCAGAAACCTCAGTTATAATTCCTTAGGTACTATTGACCTTTTTTCTTTTGAAACAGGGTCTTATTGTGTAGACCAGGATGGCCTGGAACTTGTTGTATAAACCAGGTTAGCCTTGAACTCATAGAGATCCACCTGCCTATGCTTCCTGGGTGCTGGAATTAAAAGTGGCTACCTTTACTTTTTTGATACAGGGTCTCTCATTGGTATGGATCTCAATGAGTTAAAGCTAACTTTGCTGGAACAAAACAAACAAACAAACAAACAAACAAACAAACAGAAACCAAATCCAACAAAACCTTAGGTTCCACATTTCTCTATCTCTTGAATGAGATTATAAGCATGTAAAATCACACTTGACATTTTTTCGTGGGTTCTGGGGTATCAAACTTGGGTCTTAATGATTGAGCTCTCCCACTCCCCGGTCCTTATTGAATATCTTCTAACTCCTGGGTACTTTTTACAGGAATTGTGGACAGAAAAGAGGCAAAGGAAGAGTAGCAAATGCCTAAATAAAAAGTACAGGGAAGAACGTCTCCATCAAATAAAATAGCATTTATACTGTCCTGGAAAGGACTTTCTGGAGTTCAGGAACATCCAAGGAACTGAAGGTAATTAGTGTGTCTGTAACCAGAAGAAGAGGATGCAAGAGGAGTACAGAGCAAAGCTGGAGAAGCAGGGTAGATTTAAGGCATGAGAAGTTTTGCCATCAGACTAAGAAAATGAGTCTTAATTCTGTAGGCACTGAGAAGGCTTTTGAAGTTTAAGACAAGGAAGGCCATGCCTTCATTCATTTTCACTTATCAGATGTTTTGGGGGCTTTATTATGTGCCAAGCTTTGACTAGGTAGTGAGTAGCCAATCTGACAGATGCTTTCGGGACTAATTAGACTTTGCCATCAATTTCCTTTTCTTTAATAATGAAACCCTTGGTTGTCGGTTGGGTCTATGCAAAACTAAAGACTACATTTTCAGTCCTTCCTTGCACCAGACAATCATGTGTGGCAGGTTTGGCTGGTGAGATATAAGCTAACATATTTAAAGGAGAGGGCCCTTTTTTGTTGTTGGTTTATTTGTTTTTGCATAATCTTTTTCCTTGCTATTTTGCAAAGAGAAGTTATAACTATGTCCAGACATAAAAGCCTTGAAGATAGCGGAGAAGTTAGATAGAGACACAGCCTCTTGGAAATCTGGAAGCCATCCTATCAGCCCAGGACCATTTACCTCTGGACTACCCCTACATGAGAGCAAAGCAGGCCCTTAATCTCGTTGACATCAATGTCAGTGTGTAACCAATGGAGAAACTCATCTTACCTATTGTAGTTGACAAGGTCTCCGTTCTCCTGGAGTTATATTCTACTGTGGAAAATAGGTAACAAAAAAGAAAGAGAAAGATAATTGGAAATCAACACTTGTGAGGAAAGTGGTCTTTGTGTGTGAGGATATGACAGCACAAAACATCTAACATACAAACACCAGGAGAGCAATCTCGTAGAAATGCCGAGGACATCCACTACTTAAGCTTGCTTCTCCATGCCCATCGCCCCCACAGTTTTCCCTTTAGCCACAGTGGAAGCTGCCCTGCCTTTGACCCAGGGCCAGAGGTGAATGTGCTTGTGTTTTGTTTAATGACAGACTTTGTACTCATCTAGCCAACCTCCACTTGCAAATCATAGATTTGAGGCTAGAACAGTGGCATTATCTGTGGCTCATCTAGCCTACCACCACTTGCAAATCACAGATTTGAGGCTAGCACAGTGGCATTATCCCCTGTTAGAGCTGATTAACCTTTGGAAAGCATTTAATAGACATTTAGGATGAGAAGGCAATGATTTACTTGGGGCCTTTCCCACAGAGGAATTATGCTTCTTTTTCTTAGTATTCTGAAATTATCCCTTTAGCTGTGGGGCTAGAGGCCACAGTGAGAGTCTTTGGTGTGTATAGGCCATATTTCTTGACATTGTTTTTTCCTTCCCTGAGTATTACTTTTTAAAAACTTTATTTAATCTTTGAGGATTCCACATACACACACACACACACACACACACACACACACAATCACACATCTATCTATCTATCTATCTATCTATCTATCTATCTATCTATCTATCTATCTATCTATCTATCTATGCACATGTGTGCACATATACACATAGATGCACACAATGTAATTTGACCCAATCCACCCCCAAGTCCTTTCCCCTCCAACTTCTCTTCGACCCACCTTCCTATCTCCCTTCCATTTCTTGAGCTCATTATTTTTAGCCACTAAAACCAACTTGTGCTGTTGGTATGAATATAAGTATGTGGGCTATCCACTGTAGCACATGCAAAAAAAAATTTAAGAGCCAGAAGTTGTAGAGGACTGATGTAAAACAGCATTGTCTGGACATGACAGGTCTTTTGTACATTTTTTCCAACATAAAATTTTTTATTGATTATTTGAGAGTTCCACATAATGTACCCGAATCACATTCACTTCCCAGTCCTTCTAGGTCCACCCCCTGCCTTGTGACCTCCCCCAAGAAAAAGAGGAACAGAAAAAAATAAATTTCAATTTGTGTTGCCCATATTGTGCATTTTAACTCACGGTGGCTATGACTACATACATCAGATCTGTATAAGGTCAAGGTCATCAAAGCTCCAGCACGGATGGGGAGGGCCTCACCAGGCTTCACTCCTTCCCGAGGAGCTATTGGCGGTTGATGGTTTCTGGGGCAGGAAGTGCCAATCTTCTTCAGTGATAAGTAGGACTTTGATTCAGTGGGACTGATAGGCAAAGGTGTCCTTTTAATGGTTGGGGAACAAGAAAGGTCTAAGAAATTCTGTTTGGTCAATACAATGAATAAGATACTTGATTTTGAGTAAGCTGAAATTATTTCAAAAACTCCCGAGGCAGGTATGACAATACACATCTGCAATACTGCCACTGAGGAGACTGAGGCAGGAAGATCATGAGTCTGAGATCAGTCTAGGCAACACAGTAAGACCCTGCATCAAAAAGACAGACTCTGGACCTGAGCTCATTTGGACACTTGTTAGATCCATGAAACCTGTCCGTCACTTCTGACTTGTCTTGTTGCCCTGTACCACACTTGTCTCTTACTGAATTTTAATCTTTCTATCAAGTTACATCATAATTAATATTTACTAGGGAGCCTTGATGAGATGACTGAGACCATGATTTTAAGAATATTAGAACTTCTTGGAAGAATGTTTCATGAACTAGATAAGAGGTTTCCTGTGAGAAGCACCAAGAGTCAGAAGAGTCTTCCTTTAGTTCTAAGTTAGTTCTTCAATTTGCTCATCTGGTAAACAGCAGCTGTAGTGGCGATGGTCCCAGCACCAGTTCTCAGGAACTAGGTGTGCCTAGAATATCAAAATGATCTACTAAGAAGGACAGAGGCATAGGTAGTTATTGTTGTATAGCAGTTGTCAAGGAGATTGAAACATTCCACCTTGCAGGAAAGATCATCAAGACAAGAAGTAAACAACTCAAAATAGCTTCAGGAAGTCCCTGAAGCTAACCAAATTCACTAGCACCTCCCACCTCCATGTACGTAAAGATAGAAGTCTGCTGAGTGCCATTCTAAGACAAGTCCAGCAACTGGAAGAAGCAGAGGCCAGTGGAGTTGCCTGGAAGAGGCTCAGACCAACTGAACTAAAGTGTGTTTCAGGTTTCCAGATTTTGTGAGTTATAACTTATGCTGGTGATACAGCTGCCTTTGAATAATTTCTACTCCTGTAAGTAACTCCTCACCCATATTCCTGTAAGCAACCCCAACAAAAGGCATGGGTTCACCAAGTTGGACTCCGTTGCTATCGATACTCTGATCTGTTGTCAGTTCCCAGTCTGGGGTGAGTAGATGAGTGTTTGTGTCTCCCTAGAAATACTGTCACACAACACTTAGGAATGTGGAAGCTGATCAGTCATGCACTGAAACTTAAAGAAGGTATAAAACAGGGCTTAGGGGGATGGGGGATGGAGTGAAAAAACGTGGCATCAAGAGCATGCTCTGCCACTGTTAACGATGTAGCCTTCGGCAAGTCCCTTAATTTCTTTGTAGTTCAGCTTCTCCATCTGCCAAAGGAAAGCAAGGGTACTATGACAGTTAAGTAACTTCATGCATGGGGTGCATTTAGCCTCATACCTAACACCTAGTAAACATTAAGATGCAGCTTGCAAGTCTATTACTAATGATGCTTTGCCATTGTAGGAGCACTCTGCACATACTAGATGTCTTGGTTTGGCTGCCTCCAAGAAAGGGAATCTGAATCAAAGTTTTGTAAAATCAACAAAGATGTAATAGAATATCTTTCAGGAGAGATGCGCCATCTGGAAGGCATGAAGTATAAAAGAAGCACTTACGGATCCTCAGAAGGACTTCTTATTAGCGTTTAGGGGATTATGTAGCAGACGGTGTTGTTTGCATTCTGCACCTTCCATCCAGGGTATCATGGCTAAATGTCTACATCCTGTTCTTTTTCAATAGAACTCCATTTTCTCCTTGATATCTCCCTTCACAAAAGGGGTCCTCCTCTACACTCAAAGAATGTGTCCTGATTTCTTTGAGCCAATAAAGAATTTCTGTTTCTAATATATTATTTTGGGACTAGGCATTGTGTGGTAGTAAGTGTACCCCTGTGTGAGTGAGCATTCATGACATGAACACAGCCATGTCAAGGACCCCAGTGTCTCAGATCCTTGGGAATAGCAAGGCCTTCTTCTGGACTGAGCATGGATGTTGACATTGTGTGCAGACAACTACAGCTTCCTCCTCTTGGATGACTGCAACCTGAGACTATTCCCCTATAGAGACCGCCTATCCCCCAACCAAGATTAGTTAGCCTACTCTCTCATTCAGTAGTTTATAATAAATGCACTGCTTATGTGGGCTGCTGGTCTGTCTCCATCAGAGTGCATGACCCACCCGATCCCAGCTTTCCTGCATGTGTGTCTGTCATTCCTTCATTTCCAGTAGCCCTGATTAGGTCCACTTAAGAGCCATGCAGTTTTCTGCCGGCGTTGTATTGATTGGATCTGTATCACTATGACTGAAGCACCTCATAGAAAGGACTCATGGGGAGGAGGATAATTTTGGCTCATAGTTTCGGACCATCATGATATGAAAAATATGGCAATGGGAGTATGAGATGGTGTCTTGGTCACGTGGTGTCAGAGATAAAGCAGAAAGTACAAGGACAGGTAGAATCTTCAAAGACCCAGGTCTTCTGACCTACTTCAGATCGCTAGCTCCATCTCTTAACTTTCCACAGTCCTCAAAAGAACATCACAACCTGGGGCACATGTGCTCAGAACATGGGCCCATGGGGAACATTGACAATTCAAACCATAGTAGGCATGTTATTCAGTTCTGCTAATGAAAAATAATAACATTGTCTGTGGAACTTCTTAGAATTTTCCCAGAAGGTTCTAATTCACTCTTGAATTCAGAAGGAGATGGTCTGTTTCCTGAGAGGGCTTGTTTGTTCTACATACAAGCCTAGAATTGCAGGGTGCCATCTTTGATTATGGAAAGTTAATGTGATACACAGCTTCTGTGCTGAGATTTGATGGAGTCCAAACACCTGACACAGGACCTTTTTACACACAAGACAATCTTAAACTCCCAATGAGCCTTCTAAAGTTGTCTTCAAGTGAGACATGGATCCTGACATCACTCACAGGTATCCTCAACTTACTGTTTCAATCCTGAAAAGTATAGTAGTTAGGTTTTGCTATTTATTATTTTTAGTCATTGTATACTTGTGAGCTAATCATACAAAGCATTTTCTCCAAGAGAAAAAAAGTTACCACAGGATAGAGGGTGTCTCTTCTCAAATATGTGTGGTAAAATGAAACGAGGCTTTCACAGAGCGAATGCCTGGATCCTTGTCTTTGATCTGAGACTTGGTATCTGCGAGCTTTAGACAAATTACTTTTCTCTCAGCCTCTGACACATCATCTTTAAACTGCTGTTAATAACAGTGAATTCACCCTCCCCTTGCAGCAAAGATCAAGTAAGCTAGCGTGTACAGGATGTACAGTGACACGTCTGAAACACTACAGGAATGCAAAACATCAGTGACACCGTTCTCAATTACGCCATCCTGTCTCAAGTCCACAGAAAGAAAGGGGCCTGCTGCTGACGTTTTGGAGTGCTTTGACTGTTTTGTTTTGTTTTTCCCTAAATCTCTGGTTCTCCAGAGGAACAATTAAAACTGGTTCCCATTCCAGGGTAACATAAAAAGGACAACTCTGAGAGGTGATTTATCCTCTTTTTCTTGGAATATTAAGCCAAGCAAAACTCAGTAAAAAAAAAACTTACTCAATCAAATCCTCTCAGAACAATATATGAGCCATTCCAGAACTTTCTATGGTTTCTGTTGCATAGGTACAATATGGGGAAGTTCAAATACTTGTATCCCTGGTGGGAGATAGAATTCAATGTATAAATATAGGAAGGACTGTGCCCATGTGAGGAGTTGGAAAGCTGGTCTCCAGACCAAATATCAGAGGGATGACATCTTTTAGAGCCTGAAACTCACTTCAAAGGGAGTAAAGAAAACCCTTTAACATGTCTAAAAGAGAAGCCTTAGAGTGTCTGTGGAGTGGGGCAGGCTGTTTTCCTGTTTGTGTTGGGCTTTTACTATTTTTCGGGGTGGTACCATTCTCTGGTCAGCCATGAGACTGGCAAGGTTTTGAAGTGTGACCATTAGAATTGGATTTTCAGAAACTCCTACTTTAAAAAAAAACAGAGAAGAAGAAATTTAGAATTTGACATTTCAGAGTCTCATTAATAGTGGTGGTACAAGCCTGTTCAATAATGAAACAGGATGGAAAAATAATATGACTGTATCCAAAAGGGACTTCCAGGACTGGAGCGTTAACTCAACAGTTAAGAGTATTGGCTGCTCTTTGAGAACCCAAGTTCCATTCTTAGAACACATGTGGAGGCTATAACTCCAGTTCCAGGGGATCTGACACCCTGGTTTGGCCTCTGAAGGCAAAAGTCACACATTTGACACATAAACATACAAGCCGGCAGAACATCTATACACGTAAAATTTAAAAAATAACACAAAAGGAACTTCAAAAATAGCCATTTGGTGTTGTGGAAGCTGCAGGTCTCCATGGAAGCCATTCTCTCTACGGCATGGGGAGAAAGTATGTGGGTGCTAATTGGGATATTCCAAAAATCTGAATTATTTGTAGCCTTGGGCTTCTTCCTCCAGGGAAAGCTTCTCCTTGCTTGATCTGTCTAGTCTAGTGCTCTACCACTCAAAGTTTAAATGCCCAGCACTTCATGATAAATCACTTTCTTCTTTTTCTTATTTTATCTAAGGTGTTTGTTCATCGCCTATGGATGTTACATGGTGTTCGACTATTTGATCTGTAAGTTTTACCCAGGGTGGTAAAGAAAGTCTTGCAAAATAAATGGCTAATAATATTTAGATTTCCCAAAGAGAAAACAACTTTGTGGTCGAAGAGAATTCTTCGGTTTTCTCACCAGTTGACTCCAGGTTGTGTGGAATTAACCTTCTCTTTTCAGAGTGTTTGTCAGGGCCAACACCTCCTGGCTCAAAAAGCACTTGAAAGAAAGAAAATTCATTCACTGGCAAATGTAATGATGAGGGCTAGCGCATTCAAAAAACCACCGAGAAGACAGATGTATAGGCTTCTGGGCGTTAACTCATCTGCTTGACGATTCCTGCAGAACTGACCACACATGTGTGCTGGCCATACTCGACTACTCCTCCTTCCGTGCTGCCTTTGTGTAGGAGGTTTATTTCCTAAACTGTGTTTCTAGGTTACCAGTCTTTAGGAGATCTGAAAGTTGCACGAGTGTTTAAGTTGGAACAGCAAGCTTGTTTTCAGTGGAAAAAATCACACTATGATAAAAATTGAAACCCAAATACTTTCTGCGTATATACAAAATTCTACTATGTGTATAGGTTATACCTCACTTTTTATAGGACTTTAATCCTGATTTTCTAGGCTTTGTTGAGCACTGCTTTTAGGCACAAAGAAAGTTAGTGTACCGTTTCTGAGCCAATATAATGTTAAGATGGAACTAGCCTTTTGACATGATCCAGCAAGCTACCAAACACTGGGTATATATGTGTTTGGTAAAGCTTATTCTTCATGACTTGTAAATTCCCAAAATTAAGTTACAATGTAAACATGGTACTTTAAGTCATTATGACTATCCTTGTTTGGCTTACCATAAAATGAATTACTTACAAATAAACCTAGAATACAGAGCACCACGTTGAGCTAAAGCGCAGGTAAGCTGAAGTTGAAGGGGTGTCCCAGGATCTGTTTCCTGATTCAGCAACATGCTGAAAATAAATGGGGAGCAAAACATTTACTTAAGGGGGTGGGTTCTAAAAAACAATGGCTCAGAGTAGGCAGTTCTAGATGAAATAGGCAATGGGAAGTGTCAGATTGTGAAAAAGTAGCTTAGCTTGCCCCTTCAACTTCTGGTTTCCACAGACACAGCACCTGATCTCAAAGCTCCAGCAAGCCACTGCCATCTTACTCTTGACCCATGGCATGAGCTTTTGCTTCTGCTTCCATTAAGGCCTTCATTTTAAGTGATTTTAGTACCTGAGTGCTGACTCAAGCTAGATATGTGGAAGAGAGACTCCTTTCAGAGGATCCTATACTGCTAGTGAAGCAGTCATAATGGAAGGCAGCCAAAGAGTCAGTTCAGCCTTCCTGAGATCGGTGTCCCTAAAGCCAGAGCAACTGAAAATGCCTGAGAGATGTATTAATATGACTCTAACTTCTGAAACACAGGAGTGGGAGCAGAATCAAAGACAGATAAGGAGAGAGACAGGCAGAGGGGAGGACAGCAAGACAGACATACAGAAAGACACACAGAGGATGATCTTTTAGTCTCTAGCCACACACAGTGACATCTCAGTTCATATAAGGAAAACAAAAGTCAAAACAAAAATCCCAGGTCATTTTCCAAAGAAAATCATTCATCAGCAGTAGGTAGAGACAAGATATAATGATGCCTTGATTAAGCAGGAAAAAAAATGCCCCAATTACCACTTGTATAGGAAAAATTTCAGGTTTGTTAATATTTGCATCTAAGAAAATGTGTGATAGCTACCCAGCTCATTGACTGTATTCTCTTGTTAATAACTTACAGTTTGGAGCAGCATTTAAGAACTTTCATCCTAAACTTCATTTTTTGAGGTGCCCATAAATACTGCAATTAGGAAACCCCTCGGGGATATTCATCAGGGAGTATGACCCCCCCAATGGGCAGCATCTTTCTTGATTTATTCTGCTGAGAAAACATCCTAAACCAATTCAGCATTGTTCTGACTTGGTTCCTGGAGCAGACGAAGGTGCTTTTGTTCTCCTCTTCAGCCTTGTGGGGTGTGAGATGCTCTGGCGGAAGGACATGTCAACGTTGAGGGTAATTCAATCTTTTAGAGAAAAGGCAATGGAGGATCAAACAGCCCAGTGTCTTCTCAGGAGCAAATAGAAAACGCTATGAGTCTCTCTGCCCCCCAGGCAGATTGATGAGTTGGTGTCTGGCGAATGAGAAGATTAACACTCTCCAACTTCTATTGTCTAGACCTAGCCAAGTCAGAAGATTAATGTCAACAGGGAGGCAGCCTGCACTGGATGCCGAAATCCAGATCTCACCTTCCACTGGGCTGTAGATCAAAACAGACTTCCTGTTAGACTCCTGGAAGGAGATTTGCAGATCAGAGAGAGAGATATCCATGTCAAAGTGAAAGGCAAGGCCAAAACAGAAAGGCTGGTGAGAACCCAGGTGGAGCAACCGCAGGCATCCCAGATCTTGATGGGGCGACTATGGCTTCTCTTGGCTCAGTAGGAAGGCTAATAGGAGGATAGGGAACTTGTGGATGGTTACAACGTAATTCCTCCTAGTAAAGGTAGAGTGTGAACCTCCCTTCAGTTTCTACTTTTTGGATTTAGAAACTTTTCATTGAAAGAAATTGGAGAGACTCGTTTACCATTTCTCTTTCCCCTAGAAAACACTTAGATTCATTTATTTCACAGAAAGTGGGAGGACTAAGATTAATCATGAAATGCACTTTGCTGAAATGTGAGCACAGAGCTGGCTGGGATTCAGAGCAGGAGTGGCTAGTGGTCCTGCCTTCCTACTGAAGAGTCACTGTGGGCAGGCAGGTTGTGAGTCGCCGCCAGCAGCTGTAATTCACTCTTGGTTTTGGCCAATTCCTTGGTTATGTTGTTTATTAATTTTCATTGTTCACATGTTTACTGGACAATTAAGTACTGTTCTCTTTTTACTTCCGACGCTAGGTCTTAAAGAACCGTCAGGGTGGAGGAGGTAAGGCCTCACCTGCGGGCATCACCCACTTGCATTTCTGTTCTGTACCCTAAGCTGTGAGTGACTGGTGAGCGTGTTGCAAGAGGGCTTGTAAGATGGCATTGAAGAAATCAGGGCGGAAATCACTGTAAGGAGTTTGAATCTTAGAAATGTGCTGACCCGCAGTGTATCTTAGAATAAAACTAACGGGATTAGGTGTCAGGCTGAAGAGGAGGTAGAGTCAGAGGAGGGGAGAGCCTTGGCTGATTTATGAGCCGGCTCCTCTTTGAGGTATTGGGTTTGTTTTTTGTTTTTTTGTTTTGTTTTGTTTTTTATTTGTGGGGTGTGTGTGTGTGTGTGTGTGTGTGTGTGTGTATGTGTGAGAGAGAGAGAGAGAGAGAACCAGGGTTCAATGTGGTTACTTGCAGAATCCTGCCTGCCTCCAGTTCATTGAAATCGTCTGCTGTTTCACAAAGACTTTGACTTTTGCCCCGTTTTGGCAAAACATCTTAATTATGTCAGAAACTTGACTTAGAGACTCTGTCCCACCAGACTATTCCAACATCTTCTCTCGAAAGTGAATGAAGCATCTGCTAAGGAGAGGATTCACATTGTAAGATTGTCAATGTAGGACAGAACCCGGGAATTAAAAACAACAGTGAAGTCAGGGAGCTGAGACATTAATGATACTCATTTCCTTCTAGAAAGGGACATTGAAAAATATATTGTCTTCAGTAATTGAAGTATAAGTAAAAAGGGCCAAGAGTAATTCAAATGTTTCTAATGCGGACACTTTCTGAATATAGCTGAGTATATTTTGAACATTGCTCCTGAAATTACAGAGGATTCACCGTCACTTATCTGCAAAGTATACTTCAAAGCTTTGGCACTGTGCAGTTTTCTGAGTTGAAGTTCTTTCAGCTAAAAAGCCCTGGCTAAGTGCCATTCTGCATAATACAGTCTTTTCACACTTGCAATTAAAATAAGCTAATAATTTAGCTTAACAGTCTGGTGCTGCCCAAGAAGTCCTCCTCAACAGGCTGGAGTTTTGCATGTGAACAGTTAGTCCTTAGTCTTCCCTCTCTATTGCTTACAGCTGGTCTTCATATT
The DNA here is from genome assembly GCA_902168325.1 of Peromyscus nudipes. Classification (NCBI taxonomy): domain Eukaryota; kingdom Metazoa; phylum Chordata; class Mammalia; order Rodentia; family Cricetidae; genus Peromyscus; species Peromyscus nudipes. Next base: position 19,648 of record CABHPH010130598.1, read on the forward strand.
GTTCAAAGCGAGTGACGTCACCAGGATTGTTAGGGTGATGGTAGCACACTGGTTTCTAATGATTTTAAATGTCCTCCGAAGCACTCTGTTCTTACCCCGAAGATAATTAACTGGAAATCAAAATTATTACTAGTTTGAAGATTGCCAGCCAGCATTCTTGTGCTTTGTTCATCTTTGTAAAAACAATTTATAATCCGTACTATTTATAACATGTTGTTAGTGTGCCACATTTTTTGGTATTCATTCCAGAAAGGTTATATAAGCCTTTTCTTTTTCCAAAGGAAGGTTTTAATCAGGGATTTTCTCTTGTGTTTCATCATTTTAACTTAAGGATGTCCCCCAAATCGCCTAGATCAGAGTTGTCTTTCCAGCGTTAGAGAGCACACCTCTTCTACATCTCTCTTCCTTTTCTCCCACGTCACTGCCCTGTCCCCTCTTTCCTTTGCCTCTCTACTGCATCTTTCCTTTGCTATCATCTTCTGTTTCTCCATCTTCCTCTTCCTATCTAAGCCATTTGGCTTTGAGAAACTTTGCCTGACATGAATTTCCCACTTGGAGATGATATAATTAAGTGGGGCACACCAATTCAGAAGCAAGAGCTAGCAATATTGGTAGAAGACACTCTAACATGCAAAGTATTAAGGTAGCTTACATAACTCCCGTCTCTCCTCCATCTTATTTATTCATTCGGCTCACACACACTTCCTAGTCTGTGTGTACCAGACACCCAGAACTTGAAATAGGTACTCAGGGCTGAGGAGAAGCAGCAGTAAAAATGAAATAGCCATGTAACTGAAATTGTGAGGTATGTCCTCCTGGAAGGGTTTGGACTTCCATGGGATCATATAATGGAGGGAACAAACTCTCTAGTTGCATTGTTTGGGGTGAGCTTCTTGGAGGCAAGGCCATTGACACTAGGACTTGGATCATGGAGAGTTACAAGGGCAGTAGGCAAATTCCCATAGTCAGGGCCAAACCCCAAGACCTCTGGCGAGGAGAAAGATAGATTGGCTGGACAGTAATGCCAGCAAGGGGCAGAAGCAAGGGGGCCAGGTTGGTAAGGGACTATGAAATTTACTCTAAGAATTTTGACCTTAATCCCCAGAGTCATGACAAAACCATTTAAGTAGAAAGTGGACAGCATCTTGCACCTCTCAGCATTTTATTTTCCCTTAAGACTCCCTGGTCCTGGTGTTTGGCCAATTTCCGCAGTAGATTTGGCAGCTGAGGGAGTGGAGATCGGTGCTTGGGATTAGCGTATTAACTGTAATTGGGGTGTAGATGCTGACACTCCAAGCCAGAAAACATGCTGACAGTGGAGCATGGACTGAGCCTCCAGGACGGACAGAAGGACGCAATGCCCAGGTCTGGGGTAGCTTGCTCGGGGGAACTGTGACAGCAGCCATCAGCCTACATGACTTCCTGCCTTGCTGTCCTACTGCAGCTCATGGAACTCTTGAAGTGGGGCAGCTTTGACAAAGTAGTTCAAAAGCATGTTCAGATCAGCGAGTTCCCCGCCGTCTCTTGTGTGGAAGACTTCCGTGATAACCCACCAGCAATTACAGATACTTCTTTTAAAAATTCAGCACACACGCGCGCGCACACACACACACACACACACAAGTTTTTGACCAAGTTCAGCACATTTCTTGTCAGTGTGTGTGTATGTGTGTGTGTGTATTTTAAAATTCTCTTACCATGGTCTAATTAAATACCACTTTGAGAGGAAAGGCATTTTCTGAAATTGCTCTAAAATTAGCCACATAGTAATACACCCAAGTCCAACAGGGCGGCATCCAGTCAATAGGACACCAAAGGCTGTGGTTAAGTTAAACGAAAATAAATTTTTGTCTGTAGACTCCTAACTTGGAGTTCAAATCAAACATACACCAAAGAGCAAAGGAGGCAAGAAGGGCTTATTTCAAAAAGTTGCCATTTTCCTGACCTGAAAACTATTTTAAAAATGAATGTTATGAGAGTTGTTTCCATGTGTCAACATTGCTTCAGTTCTACCAGCCATTCTTTTCATGATTCATGTTTTTGTCTTGTAACTTTTTTTTTTGAGACAGGGTTTCTCTGTGTAGCTTTGGAGCCTGTCCTGGAACCCATTCTGTAGCCCAGGCTGGCCTCGAACTCACAGAGATCCGCCTGCCTCTGCCCTCTCAGTACTGGGATTAAAGGCGTGCGCCACCACTGCCCGGCTGTCTTGTAACTTTTTGATGTGTATAGATTACACAGAGGAGCCTGAAGTTCTGGAGTTAGTGTATCCTACCAAGGGCTTTATGATTCCCTTTTCTACTATTTTTTTAATTTAATTAATTTATTTATTTTACATATCGCCCACAGTTTCTCCTCTCATTCCCTTTCTGCTCTCCTCCACCACCACCCCACACCCTCAACCCACTCCTCTGTTTCTGTTCAGAAATGGGCAGGCCTCCCATGGGTATCCAAAAAGCATAGTGTCAAGTTGCAGTAAGACTAAGCACCTCCCCTTGTACTTATGCTGGACAAGGCAATCCAGTATGAGGAATAGGTTCCTAAAAGCCAGCCAAAGCATTAGGGATAGCCCCTGCTTCCATTGTTAGGAGTCCCACATGTAGACCAAGCTACACAACTGTCACATATATGTTGAGTGCCTAGGTAGGTCCCATGCAGGCTCCCTGGTTGTTGGTTCAGTCTCTGTGAGCCCCTATGAGCCCAGGTTAGTTGATTCTGGGGGTTTTCTTGTGATATTCTTGACCCCTCTGGTCATACAACCTTTCCTCCCTCTCTTCAGCAGGATTTCCTGAGCTCAGCCTAATGTTTAGCTGTGGGTTTCTGCATGTGTTTCCATCAGTTACTAGATAAAGGCTCTCTGATGACGATTGGGGTAGTCACCAGTCTGATTACTGGGGAGATCCAGTTCAGGCTACATATCCACGATTGCTAGGAGTCTTAGCTGGGGTCATCCTTGTAGATTCGTGAGAGTTTCTCTTGCATCAGGTTTCTACCTGACCCTGAAAAGCCCCCTCTTTCTAGCCATCTCTTTCAGTGCTCTCCCGCTCCATCCACCTCCAACCTGACCCCTCAAGTTCACATCCCCACCCACTCTAGTCCACCCAGGAGATCTCTTCTGTTTCCCCTTCTCAGGGAGATCCATGTGTTCCCCCTTGGACCTTCCTTGTTACCTAGCCACTCTGGGTCTTGGATTGTAGCATGGTTATCCTTTACTTTATAGTTAATAACCACTTTTGAGTGAGTATATACCATGTTTCTCTTTCTGGGTCTGGTTTACCTCCCTCAGGATGATTTTTTTCCAGTTCCATCCATTTACCTTCAAATTTCCTGGTGTTCTTGTTTTTAACAGCTGAGTAATACTCCATTGCGTGTATTACTACCACATTTTCTTTATCCATTCTTTCCTTGGGGGGCATCTAGGTTGTTTGCAGACTCTGACTATTATGAATAATGCTGCTATGAACATAGCTGAGCAAGTGTTCTTGTGAGAAGATGCAGCATGCTATGAGCATAGAATGGTGCTGGATGATGTTTAAGCAATTCATTCAACTCAATGCAAGTGCTGAAATATTCTGACTGCTAGTCTAGCTCCACCCTACCGGAAATTATTTTCATTCCACTTCTTCACCATTGTCCTGGAAATACACAGCTTTGAAAATGCCCAGCACATCCTTTTCTGTGGAATTAAGCTAATGTGGTGTGTGGCTCTCACTGTAGATATTATCATTAAGTAATTAAGCAGAGAGACTTGTGAAAACAAAGTGGTGAGATAATGAAAAACTCTTCTCATTTGGAAATGATACAGAAAGGTTAACTGCTTATTCTGAGATGATGGGAATTGTGTTAAAATTTTAATGCCTTCCCCACTCTGCTCCCCGAAAGAGAGTAAGGAAAGCCTGCAAATGTGTGGCCAGTATAAAGCTCCGTCCCATCTGATTTCACATTAATAGAATTATCAGTGGCAATCCTCAAAGATAGTTACCAGGGCATTTCAGTCTTTTCTGAGGTCTCTGGAAGAACGGTGATGGAGACACGGGACAGTGGTCCTTTGGCCAATAAGCTTAGCCGCCGTCTCTCTGTAGTTATTTGTCCTGTCGTCTCTCCTTCTGTCTTCATTTTCTTGAACTTCACCTACGAAGTCCCAGGGCTGACACTTTCTCTTTGTGTATTTTCTCCCGACTAACCTTTTCAGTCTGTCTGTTTAGCCTCTCACATTACCACCAGTTCTCCTGCCCAGCCATTGCTAGGCTAAATCAAAAGCAAGAAGACTGCAAATAAGGGTCCTTCTCCTTCGGAGTGTGAGGAGGTTGGGGAGGCACTTCCCATGCTTGGACATGTGTGTGGACCCCCTTGAGGGAGCCTATTAACATGCAGATTCTAGTTCAGCTTGGGCTGTTCTAAGCCCCAGATCTTCTCTGTGTGGTCCAGGGATCTGCAGTAACAGACTTTCCTGGGAGCCTCAGAGTAACCCACAGCCCAGGCGGCAGCCCAAGCTGAACATTGTGACAAAGCCCGTTTCTTTTCTTTCTTTCTCTTTAACCTGCCCTGGTATGCAGTCCACCCTATGATATTTGCCTTGATGATATCAGATACAGCAAGGTCTAACTATGTGTCCTTTCTCTCCATTGCTGTCTTCCCTCAACACTTGAAATGTTTGAGGTGCCATATTTCTGAAAATAGCCCCATTTATTCCAGATGTGCATGCATCTGGCATGTGATTTATGTGAAACCAGAGGCATCTGAGAGCTTTTGTCTGACCCTTACCATCTTCAGAGATCCATTCTTCACTCCCAAGTACATCCTCCCCCACATTTGGCTATAACTCACTTCTGACAGGCCAGTTTGGATCTTAATCACAGCTCCTAAAGCTTTAGTTAACACAGCTCCATCCGCGAACTTAATCGGCAAGCTCGCCACTCCATCACTGCAGCCATTGATCAAACGACAGCCACTAAATCATACAGAGCCCTGGCTGATCCCGGGAAATAATGCCCACTCTTGACATTGAGCTATCTACGGGAAACTATTTTTTGTTCCTTTTTAAAAGACTTTCGTACCAATGTTATTTAAACCGAATTACTTCAGAATAACTCATAACAGTTTTAAGACATTGTTTTTTTTTTGATAATTGTAACACCTGCCTTTTATTTTAAAATGTGAATGTCTGGAGGCCTATAATATGAAAAGTGGAAATGATTAATTTTCCCTTTAATTTCACTATCCTCTTCAAAGGCACCCATTAAAAATATTTTTTATTTACACTTCACATAAATTGTGTCAGACACATTAACTGCCCATTGTCTACCCATGCTCTTTTCCCAATCCCGGTTTCCTTGCACATTGAATGAGCTCTGACACCAGCTGACACTCATACACTATAGACAGTAGGAACATTTTTATTACTGGGATGATGCAAATGTTGAGAACAAGTTCTCTGTGAGCTTCCTCTCTTTGTTAAAAAATCCCAATGGGCTGCCATCAGCCAGATGATATTGATGGGAACTCTGCCATCCGGGACCTTTAAATGACAGTGTGAGTTAGAGTTCATCCATTCATCTGCCTACCTATAGATGATAATTAATTCTAACTGTGGACTGGATGAAACCTAGAATCACGTGGGAATGGACTCTCACTCTAGGCAGCACCATCCCCTGGGTTTGTGCCCTGCACTGTCTAAGAGTGAGAAGGTGAGCTGAGCAAGTCGGCATGCACTGTCTCTTTGTCCACAACTGTGGATGCAACCAGTTGCTTCAAGTTCCTGCCTCAACTCCCCGGGGTGATGGTCTGTAGCCTGAAAGTTTAAGTTAGATAAGCCCTTTCTCCCCTGAGGTGATTTTTGTTGGGGTGTTTTACCATAGCAGCAGAAATGTAATAAGGGCTCTATATGCATGCAGTATATAAGCCATGAGCAAAACACACCTCCATTGTGTTTACCTTATGCATAAAATATATAAGCCATGAACAAAACATTCCTTCATTGTGTTTACTATATGCATGCAGTATATAAGCCAGGAGCAAAACATACCTCCATTGTGTTTACTGTATGCATAAAATATATAAGCCATGAACAAAACATACCTCCATTGTGTTTACTATATGCGTACAGTATATAAGCCATGAGCAAAACATACCTTCATTGTGTTTACTCTATGCATGCAGTATATAATCCAGGAGCAAAGCATACCTTCATTGTCTTTACCATATGCATAAAACACATAAGCCATGAACAAAACATACCTTTGTTGTGTTTACTATATGCATAAAATATATAAGCTATGAACAAAGCATATCCTCATTGTGTTTATTTACTAACATGTTTCATGTGATTAGTTTTGAAAGCAAACATTTAAACTGTAACTTAGTGCCTACATCTATAATTATGATGTTTAAGAATTGGTCTGAGGCTACTTTTTTACTTCGTGTTTCTAGATATTAATCTTTGTTCCCTTGTTAATATTTAACAATTAAAGTTAGGAAGTTGTATTTTAGAACTAGAATTCCACATGTTTATAATAAGCTGTTTAACATATTCTAACAAAATTTATGTGTGTGTCTGTAAGTGTTCTTATGTTCATATGTATTCACAATAGTTATCTATAAGTTTAGACATGCAATATTATAAGATAAAACTGCTGGTAGACACCCATTACTATAACAAACATCTGAGATAAACTGATTAGAAAGAGAAAAGGCTTATTTTTTTACTTTTTTAGATTCTTAAATTTTATTATACTGGGTTACATATAGCCATTTCATATAAATACATAATACTCTTGAGTATATCACACCCATAGCCTAGCACCCCCTCTTTCCTCCCCGTTCCCCGATCCACTCATCCACTTTGTTTCATTAGACAGTTTTATTTTTACTTTTGTGTCATTTATGCATACATGATTTTATAAACATATAAAATTTAGGATTCACAAATGAAAGGCAATGTGGTGTTTGTCTTGCTGAGATTGAATTAATTTTATATGATCATCGCCGGTTTCCACACAGATGATATAACTTCTTTCTTCATTGCAAAAAAAAAAAAATCCCATTGTGCTTATAAACCACATGTTCTTTGTTTCTTTTATTACAGACATGTAGGGTTGCTACATAACTTAGAATTGTGGACAGTGTTGCAGTGAACACTGGTAGACAAGCATCCCTGTGAACATAGCCTCAGTGAACACTAGTGGACAAGCATTTCTTTGAACAGAGCTTCAGTGAACACTGGTGGACAAGCATCTTTGTGAACAGAGCTTCAGTGAACACTGGTGGGCAAGCATCCCTGTGATCTTAACTTTGGATCTTTCAAGAAAAAAAAAACAGGAGTGGTACAATTGAGTTATGTGGTAAGTCTATTTTGAGCATTTTGAGGAACCAGCACACTCATTTCCATAGTGACAATACTAAATTTACATTATTACCATCAGTGTGTAAGAGTTTCTGTGTTAGGATTTTCTTAAAGAACAGAACTGATACAATGTGTGTGTGTGTGTGTGTGTGTGTGTGTGTGTGTGTGTAGTATGAATACATATGCATACATATGTGTGTGTATGTGTTTGTGTGTATGATTTATTAGAGTGGCTTACAGGCTATGATCTGAGTGCCCAACAATGGTTGTCTCTCAAAGGAAAGGCCAAGGTAGTTGTCCATTTCCTGAGACTGGATGTTTCAGCAGTTTCAATCTGGTGCTGGCATCCCAGGGAAGTCCTAAAGAGTTTCTTGTCTTCAGCCTATGTGGGAGGCCAGAAGAAGTAGGTTCTAAAATCAGCAAAGGGATGCCTCCGCAGCAGGATAGATGAACTTGCCAGTGAGAGCGAGGGCAAGCAGGCAGAAAGCAAAAGCTTCCTTCCCCCATGTCCTTTTCTGTGGGCTGCCACCTCAAATGACCCAATCAAGAAAATTCCTCACAGGTGTGCCTAGCTCCTTGGGGTTTTAGTTGATTCCAGATGTTGCTAAGTTGACAACCAAGATCAACAGTCCTAATTTCCTTTTGTCCACACCCTCCTAGCATTAGTTGTCTTTTGTTGATGGCTGCCATTCCAACTGGGGTGAAATAGATTCTCAGTTTAGTTTCTAATTTGCATTTCTGTGATGGCTAGGGATGCTGACCATTTTTCATATGTTTATTGGCCATTTGTACTTTATTTTCCCATAACTGTTTGCTCATTTCATTAGCCCATTATATCGACTGTGTTGTTTCATGGTTTCTATAGTTGTGGATGTATAGTTTTTTAAATTCTTTGTATATTCTAGATATTAATGCTCTGTCAGATATGTAGCTAGCAAAGATGAGAAAAGGCTAATTTTGTCGCGCAGTTTTAGAGACTCGAGCCCTTTGTCTTGGGAAAGGTAGTACATCATGGTGGTAGCAGGTGTCTTCATGAGTGCTGGTGCCTGACAAGGCCCGAGGCATCCGATCTCCCTGGAACTGGAGCTGCAGCTGATGTGAACTGCCTGATGTGGGTGCTGGGAATTAAATTCTGACACTCTGGATGAGAAGCATGGGCTCTTATCTACTGAGCCATCTCCCTAGCCATCCTCCATTAGAATTATTATTTTACATTTTTAAGATTTATTTATTTAGTGTGTCTAAGTGTTTTGTCTGCATGTGTGTGCACTGCATGTGAGCATCCCCGGTGCCTACAGAGGTCAAAAGAGAGTGTCAGATCACCTGGAACTGGAGTTATGGATGGTTGTGAGCTACCATTAGGGTGCTGGGAACTGAACCCCAATCCTCTGCAAAAACAACAAGTGCCCTTAACCACTGAACTAACTCTCCACCCCCTATTTTAACAATTATTTTTAAACAATAAGCTTTGGAAAGATTCAAGATCCCAAGCACCACAGAGATACTCTTGAGAGGCATAATAGCATTATGAATTAGTTATAGTTTCCTTGTTGCTGTAACAAAATACCCGACAGACACAACTTGAGGGAGGACAGGTTGATGCTGCTTCAAAGTTTTAGAGAGAGTCAGTCATCACTGAGGGGAGGGCACAGTGGGAGGAGCCTTGGCAGAGGCTCATGGTAGCAGACCGGGAAGCTGAGAGCATAGGCCAGAATCATGGGCATGTATAACCTTTAAAGTACCACTCCTCATGACCTAATTCTGTCAGTCAGACCCTCCCTCCTAAAGGCCAAACAAGCTAGGGATCAAGTTTTTAAAGAGTGAGCCTTTTGAAGACATTCCATAGTTAAGCCATAGCACATTCTCATGTTGAAAAAAAATTTTTGTAATTAAAAAATTAGTCAAAGTTTAAAAATGCAAAGAATAATAAAATAACTATTTTTTGTTATTTTGGGGTGGAGCTTCCTGTCCTTCAGAACACCACAGAAAGTCACATATCTGTTTCTACAGGGCATGTTTGGTACAGCTAATGATTGAAAACCAGGGCAGATAAGTCACAATAAATAATGCTACAAAAATGACTAAATACATATGTGTATATATATATGCTTATATGTATATTTATATATCTACATATCTATCTTTATATATCTATATTTATAGATATATAATATCTATATCTTTCTATCCACCTAATTTCCAACAAATGGTAATGTTTTTATATTTTTAGTGGAAACTTTAAGAGGTCAGAGTTCAGTTATCTAGGGGTTTTATTGTTGGAGCAAACTCACAGGAATACACATCAGACCATCTTTGCAGTTCTGCTCTGTGAGGTTAGAGGAAATCTGTCGTCTTTTAGGATGCTTTGTTTTAAGCATCTTCATTAAGTTGTAGGTGATTGGAACTTGGTGCAAGATAACACTGACAGAGAACCTGTGGGTATTGACTGTGAAAGACCCTAACCCTTCAGACTTACACCCCCCAAGCCCCAGGAGAATGAGGAACTAAAAAAGTTAGTTCCAAGGGCAACCTGACTCAGCCATTATTCAACCACCCCTGCAACAATGTAACAATGTAAAGAGATTTCTGTTAAGAGATGTGCTCAACTGGGACTGGGATAATTGCAAGTGTTCCAGGAAGGACCACTGTGACCTTTGTGTAAACTCCACTCCCGCCCTGATACCCCCCTTGAGGTTTCAGGAAGAATGTGCATGCGGACGTGACTGTACCCACCCTGTGATCAGGCCATGATCTTATGAAATTAGCCTCTAGACATAAATCAATCGAAATGAAATTGTATGGGAATTGTAATCTTATGGCTTTTGTGGGTTTTTCCTTTAAAAATACCCATGTGGTTACAGTAGGTGCGACTCTTGCTCTTTGGAGCTGAGTTAGCCCAACTGTACAGCTGCAACAATAAACCTCTTGCTGTTGCATCAATTGGACTGGAGTCTGGTTTCTTGGGGCACCCATCCAAGAAGGTAGTACCCTGGGTCTGGGGTCTATCAGGCTGTATTTTGGGTCACCTGATATATCATTCTTGTCTGTCCTCACAAGCACCCTGCCTTTCTTTGGGGAGATGAATTTTATGCGGTCACATGGCAGCATTTCGTTCTGTCTGGGAGAGACGGGATATAGGGCTGCATAGCCCTGTCTTCATAATAGCACAGAGGAGCCAAGAAGCACCTTCTTTCTATCAGTTCTATCCTGGGGTCAGAAAAGGGAAGAGAAGGCGGAGGCTGCAATGAGTCACACATGGAGACAGTGTGCTGACAGACATCAGTGATGGGCAGGAAGCAACCCTTGCTTTGTGCCTTTAAATTTCCTTTCTTCTTGTTTTTTCCTCGTGTTCTCTCCTTTCCTCCTTATATCTTTACAAAAGTGGCTTGCAAAAACTGTCTTCCCACTTTCCTTTTCTCTTCCTTTTCCTTCCTATGCTATACTTCTTTCCCTTCAAGTGTCAATGAGATCCATGTCAGGAAAGCTGTTATCCTATCTCTTTGGACTGTCATCAACGAGACCTCTGTATCTAATAAGGTTTATTCCATCTCATTGTTTCCTCTCACATCCTTACCAGCTCATTATGATAAGATTCTCAATGGAAGGAGAATGTCCTCGCTATCTTTTTCACAGCCAACAATGTAATTCCCTTTTTGATGAGAAGAGAATTACCTACAGTTCGTTGTGCTTCTTCACCTGATGCCCTACTGGGTTTGACTCTGAGAATGTGTGTTATGCCCAAACTCTGTCATCTGTCAAAAGATTTAAAATGCAGGCTTTGGTGGGGGCTCTAATAACCTGTTCATTTCAGTTGGTTTGGTCACTTTCCAGGTGCTAATTTTCTTATCTTTTGTTGCCATCCCAACTGAATTCTAGCTGGAGCTGCACAGTCCACAAAACATCAAGTGGTTTTGTCAACTGTGGGCACAAGGACAAATACCGTCAAGAGTCTCCCAGTCTCCACAGCCGTGTCCTTTACTTCCTGTCTCTTGTCCCGTCCCCACCCTCTTCAGTCCCTGCAGGGCACCCTCCTGTTATACTCTACAGTAACAGTATTGTTAAAGAAACAATACACATAAACACACTCTACTGCTGACTGTAAAACTCTGATCTACCCATATCTATGGTGTTATACACATGTCTATTAGTTTTCAGCCAAGAAAATGGTGTCAGAAATTCTTACTCTGTATACTTCATAGACAAAATGAGGTTATACAAATGCACAGTTTCCAGACATATGATTGATGCCATTGTGGTTTGTGTGCTCAGTTTGTGTGATGAATGGCAAGCTACTAAAAGAATCCATTAAAGAGAAGGGAGAAAACCTCAGGGCTATATTACATGGTGGTCCTTAAAGTCAGCCTTGAGCACATCTTCATGAATCTGCTTCTTAATGCTACTCACAATGATATATTTTGGCTGTGTCAGAAAATCTTGGGACACATTGTTATTGGTTCCAAATAAATGAAAATAAGGGGAAAAAAACATACTTAGAATGTCATTCTTATAACGAAAGTCTTAGATGACCTGTCTCAGAGTCTTTCTTCTTTAACACAGTTAATAATAGTTCTGCGCTGTGAGGTTAGGCGAATCTGTCATCTTTCATGATGCTTTTAGGTTGTGGTGATTGGAAGGTGTGGAGGTCCAGAAGAATTGAAAGACCTGCTCAAATCCCACAGGAAGTTCTAAGCAATCCTCGCTCAGAATAAAGACCTGTACTCTGAGACAGTGTCCTTTATCTCCCTTCAAACTCATAGCTAGTCATTTTTGTGCATGATAACTGTATTTTTGTGTGTCTGCACCCCTAGTTCCTTTTCAATCACTGTAATAATTTCAACAAGCATATATCCATCCACATCTTTTCTTGTCAATGTCCATTTCACACCAGAAAGATGTTTGAGTACATGGAGCTAAGCTAGTTTCCTATTGTTATTAAAACAATGATAAACTCAGTGGTGTAAACTAATATTTTTCTTATATTTATTTTCTGAAAGTTGAAAGTCTTCTTTCTAGAGCCCAATTGGTTCAGGTTGAATGACAGCTGTGCCACTCTGGACAACTTATTCTACATTTGTCTGACTCAGTTGCCTTTTCTGCCAAATGTGGGTATCAGCAATACCTGCTACAAGTTTGTTGTGAAAATTATACAGGTTAATTCATATTAAACATATAAGATAGTATCTGGCACATTTTAAGTGTATGGGTAGGATGGGGAGGGAGAGAGAGATTGAATTATTGATTTGAGATCCTTAAAATGAACAACTATTACTATAAAAATATTGAGCAGCAGGAGTCTCATTTGGAAGCTTACATTTTTACTTGTTAAGCAGAGCTTACATTATGCATTCTCTAAATATTAATAGCTTTAATGAAGTGGTAAGTGAGGTTCATAAACAAGACAGGGCAGAAAATTTTGAGCAGGGCATAATACAAGGAAGGGTTGAATCTGAAAGCTGAATCCAAGTGTGGGCCATCCAGCAAGCAGGTTGAGTAAGGGTTGCAAATGGACTTAAACCAGTTTATTTATTCACACTTGTCAAGATTGGTTAATGATTGTAGTACCTGACAAGGAGCCTTGAGTAGGTGTAGTTGGTTGTCTTTTACTCTTTGATTCTTTTGGGGGCCCACCACCCAAATACATGCATGGAGACTTAATCTTACTTATAAATGTCCAGCCTTGTCTTGGCTTATTTCTGGCCAGTTTTTCTTTCTTTCTTTTTTTAATTTATTTTTATTTAAGTTTATTTTACATGCATTGGTATGAAGGTATCAGATCTCCTGGAACTACGGACAATTATGAGCTGCCATGTGGGTGCTGAGAATTGAACCCTAGTCTTCTGCAAGAGCAGCCAGTGCCTTTAACTGCTGAGCCATCTTTCCAGCTCCATAGCCAGTGTTTCTTAAATTATCCCATCTACCTTTTGCCTTTGAGCTTTTATCTTTCTCTATTTCTGTATGCCTTTCTTTACTTCTTTCTCCATGACTTGCTATGTTGCTGGGTGGCTGGCCCCTGGAGTCTTCTCTTCCTCTTTCTCTCTCCTTGATCTTTTTCCCCCCAGATTTCTCCTTCTATTTATTCCCTCTGCCTGCCAGCCCTGCCTATCCTTTCTCTGCCCTGCTATCAGCCATTTAGATCTTTATTAGACCAATCAGGTATTTTAGACAGGCAAAGTAACACAGCTTCACAGAATTAAACAAATGCAAGATAAAAGAATGCAACACATCTTTGCATCATTAAGCAAATGGTCCATAACATAAACAAATGGAACACATCTTTAACTAATATTCTACAACCGGTAGGAAGTGTATGTCAAGTTCCCTATAAATCCAGAGGTACTTCGTTAAAGAGAGCAGAGCCCAAACCAACCTCTGCTACACTTACAAGCATTTGCTAATAGGTCTCCCCTGAGACCCTCCCCATGACAACCCTGCCTTCTGTTGTTTTGGTTCTCCACCTGACTCTATGGCAAGGATACTCAGAGACAGGCATGGGGTACCACATGAGGTAGCAAGCATTAGCTGTCTCCTTGCACCAGGGAGCAGAGCATCCCTGATGTGGGTCTGCACCTGAAAGAATGCCCTCGCCACAGCAGCATTTTCGGCTAACCGCATCACTAGCATCTCATGCCTCATCTCTGTAAAGGTAAAAGCTCTTTCCTTCCGTTCTAATAGCTTCACTATCATCCACTTCACCAATGAATGAGTCATTTCCAACATCTATTGCACTCATTTGTGAATCCTCTGGTGTAGCTTTCAGGGTGTTTGAAATGCCTGGTTGTGGAGATATTTGACTAGAAACTCCTGATTAAAGCCTTTCACACGCTAATCTGATCAGCATTTTTCCCATGTAACCACCTGATTCTAGAGTCCAGATTAGACTTAATTTGGATATGTAGAGCTGTCTGTTACACTATCTACTGAGACATTTTCGTGCTAATTATGCATGGTGGAATAAGTGGTGGTAGCTGAGGGTTTGGGGATACAGTGGGCACAGAGGTTAAAAACGGACTTTGAGTCATTCATGCTTCTCTTCTTCCCAGTATCTCCTAGCCCTCCTTTAGTGTAACTGTCACCCGCACAGGAACATTACCTCAGTCATCTTCTCCCCTCCAATCAGTGTCTCTTACTGCTGCTCGTCTCTTTGCCTCTCTTCAGAAAAAAAAACACAAAAAACATAATTACTTTATTTCTTAATTTTTTGTTTTCTTTTATTGAGATTAAAAAATAATTTGAAAATGTTTCAAATGTGTCTTGCACATAAAAGGGAATGCACACTGAGTGGAGTGTTTTACCCCTGTAATTCCATTACTCAGGAAATAGGAGGATCCATGTGAATTCAAGGCTATCCTGGGCTACCTAATGAATTAGAGACCACCCCAGGATATACAAGGAGACCCTGTATCAAAAACAAAACAATACAAACCACTTAACCCCTCATATCCCCTACACATGAGAATGTATAAAAGGTATTTGCACAATTTAAGGAGTCAAAATAATACAGCTACCAGAAACACAATTCTAAGGTCTCAATCTCCATCTTTTTCCCAGACAAAACTTTTTCCTGCTCTTTGCTACTCCCAAAATAAACACAGTATTTTTTTTATTAATCACTCTGCCCATATTTTCCATCTTCTTATGTATTAACTTGTAGTAGGTAGCTGTTCCAGCTTTGACCTGGAAGTACTACTCCCATTGAGGCTTCTGGTAACTATCACGTCTACAAGGGGGGGCCGAGGCAGGAGCCCTTAAGACCTGAGATCCGGATGTGCCAGCTCTCTTGGTTCCTGGATCCTGGACGCTGGAGGTAGACTGAGCAGAGTTCTCTAGAGAACACTGCTGGACTGCACCTCACCTCTCCCGGACCCTGTAACCTATCTCTTTACTTGGAAGTTACCCCACAAAATAAACCTCCCTTTTAACTACGTGGAGTTGCCTTAATACTTCCACCAATATTAACTAATAGCTTGATTTTGGAAAAACAAGAAAAAACAAGTTTGGCTATGTTAGAAGAAAGTCTCAAGAAAACAAAAAACTGAACAGTTATTTCTAGGTCATGGTCTGGCTTCATATTTTCAGAAAATTTACAAGAATCCCATTTGGAATAATCAAAGGGCAAGGTCAAAAGAGAACCAAGTAAACAGAGTTTCCCACAATTGGGACAGTTGGACCTGGTTCTGACATCAGCTGATATGGGGGCAAAAGATGTGGGCTTCTCTGCATTTTCTACTAAAGTTAGCTGTGGCACGATTGTTCTATGTGAAAAATGTCTTCCAGACGAGAAAGGGGAAACAGAGAGAAGGGGCTTGTGAGTATGATGCTCTCAGTAGCCAAGTACACCTGGCCATTCTACCCATTCTACCACCATCAGATGTCCTGGGAACAAGAGCCTCAAAATTTGCATCCTTCAGATGCTGATCAGATCTGGAATAGCTCTGTCTGGGATGCTCGCCTATCACGGTGAGATCTTCACTGCTACCCTGGGACTCTGTTCTTTGTCTTTTGTCTCTCTCCCAAGACTGTTGATCTTTCATCGAATGTTCTTCTCTTCCTTGGCTTTTGAAGAACAGGTGTTTTTTGTTTTCTGACAACGCACATTATCTGAATGTGATCCCTCTAACTTCACCAGATTGTTTAGCTGGACGTGAAATTCTAGGCTGAAAGTCTCCCTTGCCTTCAGCGTGATGCTGAAAAGTCACACGTTGTTCTGATTTCCCATAGTTTATATTTGACCTATATGCTTTTTGAGTTCTTGTCTGAAAACTTGTAGACTCTTACCTTTGTCCCCCAAGGTTGTATATTTTTTTAATTTAAATTAGTTTTTTTGAGAATTCCATACGATGTATTTTGATCAGATTCCCCCCTCCCCCACCCTCCCAGATCTACCCATCCAATTTGTGTCTTCTTTTGTTTTCGTTTTTTACACCTGCCAAGTCCAATTTTCACTGCCAATATAATCCTGGATCTGTGTCCTCCCAGTGAGGCATGTTTGATTTACAAGGGGTGACACTCTTAAAGAAAACTGACTCTCCTCCCAGCAGCTATCAGTTACAATACCTACTCAGCCAGGGGTGGAACTTTGCACCCTCCTCCATGTTGGGATTTGGTCTAGCTTTGAGAGTGCACAGATCTTGTGCAGGTTGTCACAGACTGTGAGTTCCTACGTGCAGTTGCCCTGTTTTGTCCAGAAGACACCATTTCCTTGAAGTCATCCACTACCACTGTCTCTTACACTCTTTTTGCCCTCCTTTTCCATGATGATGCCTGAGTCTTGGTAGGAGGAGCTATGAACTAGATGTCACATTTAAGATGGCACAGTCCATGATTTCTTACTCTCCATACCTTGACCACTTGTGAGTTTCTTTGTTAATCCCCATCTACAGCAAATAGGGGTTTCTCTTCTGGTAAGTGGTGAAAGATGCATTCATCTATGGGCTTAGCAACAAATCATCAGAAGTCAGTTTGATACCATTTCCATTTATCAGAATAGTAATAGTACGTCCTTCCCCTCAGCCTGGAACCTGTCTAGTCACAGCTTTCCTGAGTTTGTTAAGGCAGCTTCTCTTCAGTCATATGCTTTCAAACTACCAAAACATATTACTGTCTTTTCTTGTTTTCTCATTTTTATAGGCTTATAGATTTTAAAACTACTCCTAATTTTCTCCTTATGAAATTTTGGGAAGGTGAAAAACATATGTGGTCAGCCTATCATTCTGACTCAAACAATCCCACTGTTCTCCAGTTTGCTTTGATCTGGGATCTGTTTCTATCACACCGACGAAAACGATGACATGGGACCCTGCGGCCTCTTTAGTGTCTAGCTATCCACTGTTTTAGGCGGTCATTTCACTGACCCTCTAGACACCCTCCGACACTAATGCTCACTTCTCTTAGAAACCACTGTCTTTGTTTCTGCATTGTGACTTCGTCATTTCTCCTACCTCCACTAACTAGCTCCATTACCTGGCTGGCTTCTTCTGAGCCACACTATAAACCTGCTTTCCTGTTGTATTCATTGTCAATAAGCTGATTACTGTGTCCTACCTAAGGAAAATATGTCCATTGATACTTTGTTTTTTTATCTCTATCATTATTAATCCTTCCTCTGGGGTTTACTAAGAAATTATTCACTTTTCTATTAACATTTTTTTCAGCTCATATAATACACTTTGTTGTGGATCAACTCATATCTTTATTTTCTTCTTATATTCTGAGTTCTATTAAGGAAGTAATTGTATTTGTTTTGTTCCCCATTAGTCACATGGCATAGTATTTGTCACATGGCATGGATTCAATAGTGCATAATGGATGAGTAAGTACACACACGTATGTGTATACAGTCACATAGATATGACCTGGATTTGAGCCCCACAGAATTTTGTTTCCATCATACTGTGTCATTTCTCTCTGCTGGAGTAAGGCACATTTTAGATCAGTGATGACTGGTATGGATCACTGCCCATGTTTGTGGTTTTTTTTTTCTTCTGTATGTCCCAAAGTTCAACTACTTAGTAACATACATTTAAAATCATACAGGAAAAAAAGTCACCAAGTATATTAGAAGGGTTAAGTAAGTATGTTTATAAGAAAAAAAATGGTTCAATGTATTAAAAAAAATCCCCACAAATTACAAGCATTTAATTTAATGCCTCCAATCCAAAATTTAGAAAGAGATGCAATTCTTACTTTCATGTCTCATAGTTTTGATAAGGAAGAAAAAAAACCACCATAATATTAAATCAGCACTGATTTGTGAGTTCTGGCCCAGTTCTCCAGTCTGTGTTAATTCCTCACAACTTTCTATGTTATAGTATCATTTGAGGGATCCAAGTCACCCAAAACTGAACACTAGGGGATTTCCAACAGCTTGATATTTCAAACTCCTTTCGTTTTTCAGATTGCCTAAGGATGGTGAGGTAAAAATTTTTAAAAAGAAAACAATGATTTTCCAGACCTTATGATATGGGAAGCCAGTGTTCCTTGTTCAGGGAATTGTGCCTCCCACGCTGTTGAAACAGCTTTGCTTTATCATGTGTTGAAATCATATTGTGGATTCCCAGACTTGCTTCAATGTCTGTGATGCCTGCATCTGTGTCTGAAGTGCATTCAACTGGGCTCAGATTAAAAGCCAATTCAGTACAAAGAGTGCTTGAACATAGTAGCTATACCTGTCCAATGAAAGAACCCCAACGGTGGTGAAAGAGAGAGAGAGAGAGAGAGAGAGAGAGTTGAAGAGACATGGTAGCTGAATAATTACTGATATGTTTTGCTCTTTGAAATTATCTGTGACATTTGGGTCATAAACATTTTGAGGAGCTGCTGTACCACACGAGCTCTTCTGGACACCCCATATGCTGCAGCACACCAGTGGATGAGTGGGCAGGAGGTAGAGAACAAGCAAGTAAATACATTAAAATACAAATACCTTTTAATTATAATTTTTATTCATGAGGTTATACTATATCATTTCCTCCTTCCCTTTCTTCCCCTAATCCCTTCTTGTATCTCCCTTTCCCTTCTTGTATCTCCCTTGCTCTCTTTCAAAATCATGGCCTTGTCTTCTTTTAATATATATAGATATTTTTCTTTAAATATATTAAGATTATATATATATATATATTCTTAATTATTTAAACACAACCTGGTCAGTCTGTCTAAGGTTACTTGTATATTGTCAGGGATGACCATTTGATATTTGATAACCAATTGGTGTGCTCTTCCCTAGAGAATACTAACTCTCCTGTTCTTGGCATTTAAGTGTCCTAGTTCATTGTCTAAGGTTGAGGCTCCTGTGAGAGTTCTCCTTTCTATATTAGCATGCCTATTGGCGTAGCCTTGCTCCAGGAATGCTGAGGGAGCCATGTTGGCGATATTTCATGGGTCTAACTTCATTGATGTTTCTGGGAGACACAATCTCTCAGCAAACTCCCTGTTCCTCTGGCTCTTACAGTCCTTCGGCCTCCTCTTATGCATTGACACCTGTGCTTTAGGTGCAGGAATTATGTTGGAAAACAATACTGTATGTTTTAGAAAGAGTGTGGGAATCTTCAGACCAAGGCAGTCATGGACAAGCTTTGCAGGGAGGTTCATTCAGGTGGAGATGTGGAGAAGAACAAGGAGACAGTCTTTCAAAGACCTAGGAAGAGCATCCAGTGAGGAAATGGAGCCCCAAATCTAAAGTATTGCATAGATTAGTGTATGGGCAGAACTGGGCAACCAACATGGCCAGTGTTGTGAGGAAAGTGGGCTGGGGTTTGGAGGTAATGTTAGAACCATGCAGGGAGCTTGGATCTTGCAAAATGTTGAGTCCCAAAGACCATTTCTCAAGTCATCAAAACCTTCCAACCAGTCAGCCATTTTAAATGATTTTTATAACAATACTAAATTATTTTTTTCTTGTTTAAAACTCATTCTCTGATGGGCACATATTGGAGCTCTCCAGAGATTCCATACATTTTAATTGACTCTCTCAAATTGCTGAGGTCTCAGGGCAACCAGTTAATCTGAACTCTGAGGAAAGGCGCGGACCTGCCAGAGGACATGGTCCCTGAGCCAATTCAAGCTGCCAGAAATTTCAGTTAAAATTGTAATGAACGATCTCAAGGCAGAGGGTGACTAATACACACATGAAGAGTGCCTAGAAGCTGCAAGTCTGAGGTGGACTCTATAATAACCCTCAGGCTTTCCCCTACATCCTCCCCAGGTACTCCTGAGAAAGAGATGGGACAGCTGAGTGTACAGAGCAAATGACCGTGGTGAGAGGGGAACAAGAAAGCACAACCAGGAAGTCTTTCTTTGGGGGACTAGGAGACAAAGACATTTGGACAATATATCTGGGATTAATGAGAAACTGACAGCATGCAATATCAGATGATGAACTTCAGCATAAAAATGGGGATTACAGGGAACAATCAAATGGAGATGCTAAAAAAAAAACATTTTTAAAAAGTCTTTGACAAATGTATCAGTGAACTCAATAGAGTGAAAAAAGAATTGGAGAAATTGAAGAGAGGCCAATAGAAATGACCCTATCTGAAATACTACTATAAAGAGGAAAAAATAAACAAACAAGAAACAAACAAACAAAAACAAATAAATAAACAAATAGTATCCAAAAATTGTGGAACAATATTAAATGATTACTAATACCACATAGCAGGATTTCTTTTCTTTTCTTTCTTTCTTTCTTTGTTTCTTTCTTTCTTTCTTTGTTTCTTTCTTTGTTTCTTTCTTTCTTTCTTTCTTTTTTTGTTGCTGTCTATTTATTTATTATGTATATAGTGGGCTGCCTACATGCCAGAAGAGGACACTAGATCTCATTACAGATGGCTGTGAGCCATCATGTGGTTGCTGGGAATTGAACTCAGGACCTCTGGAAGAGTATCCAGTGCTCTTAACCACTGAGCTATCTCTCCCTTTATTTTTTCTAGAAAGAAGAACAAACAATATTTTAAATATATGTCTGAGATTTTTTTTTAAATTACTGACACATGTCAAATTACAAATCTAAGTGGCTTCGAGAGTACCAAGAAAGATTTAAGGCTTAAACCTTATGATCATAATATTTGAAATCTTGAAGAAAAAAGAAATTGTGACCATAGTGAAAGAGAAAGGAAACATCACGAGAAGATGAACCAAGACAAGAAAGCTCTCATGATTACACCACAGGTCACGACACGGACTCACATTGATAAATTACCAAATCTTAAAGAAACAGACAAACAAAAAACCCCATCACTTGCCAATTCTGTACACAGCAAAAATGAAAAAGAAAGACTTTAAGACTTTTTTTCCAGACAAACAGAAATGAGAGAATTCATTAGCATCCTACAAAAAAAAGAGAAAGAAACACTGAAGGAAGTTTTATAGAAAGAAGAAAATCTAATAAAAATCAGATCTATATGAAAAAATGAAGAGATCTGGAATTTTAATGAGTGTAAATATAAAAATACTTTCTTCTCACTTTAAATTGTTCTACAAGAAAATGTATTGTCTATTTAAAACATAAGCATAAATAAACATATAAAGTAATATTGAAAGGGTGAACGGGGGAACTGGAATAGTGTTTTACGTTCCTTGCATGCTTTGTGAAGTATTATATATTATGTGAAAGTAGAATGATTAATTAAATATATTATGAACTCTAGAGCTACTACAAATTATTTTAAGAGAAATATAAAAATATCTCAGCTTCAATTTTTAATATAGTAAATACCAATAGGTACTGCCTGGATCTTGGTACTTCTGACAGTTCGTCTTTATTGTCAACTTGACAGGGTTTGGAATCACTTAGAAGACACACTTCTGGGTGTGTCTTGAAGGACTTCCAGAGAAGTTTAGCTGAGAAGGTGAGACCTACCCCAAATGTGGGTAACACTATTCCATAGGGTCTGTTCCTGGACTGAATACTAAGGGGATGGGGAAAATGTGAGCTTGTATCAGCATTCACGTCTGCTTCTTGATTATAGAAGCAGCATGACCAGCTGCCTTTTACTGCCAGGTGTCCCCTCATAACGGACGCAGCCTTATACTGTGGGCTCCCACCCTTCCTACGTTGCTGTGGTAAGGTATTTTGTCATGGCAATAAGAGAGTAACAAATACAGAAATCCCCAGTAATTTTTAAGAGTGTAATGGAGTCCTGGTGTCAAAAAGGCATAAGGAGCAATATCAGATGTAGAAGTGAGTCAGGAGGCTACTTTAGTGGCCACATGTGGTGAGTTGGATAGAAATAATGGCAGCTGAGATGGAGACAGTAGATGGATTAGGATAATATTTAGATGTTGAATAGATCACATTTGCATATGACTTTCAGATGGAGGAGAATGATTAATCAAGGACAAAGAGGATTTTAAATCAAGTATTGATTAAATTATGCTTTTCAAGTGTGCATGCGTGCATCCGTGTGTGTGTGTGTGTGTGTGTGTGTGTGTGTGTGTGTGTGTGTGTGGTGTGTGTGTGTGTGTGTGTGTGTGTGTATGTCTGTGTGTATCTATGAATTTACTACCAGAGCACAGAAATTTAGAATATTTTTTCTTTTACCAATCTTAAACAATATTTGCACCCCTTTGTTGACTTTTAGATTCTTTCTACTCTAACAAATTGAGTGGTGCTGTGAAACTCTAAAGGTGCATCCGTCAGGAGAGGAATATATTGAGGAAGAGTGAATGGGACTAAAAAAAAAAAATCTGGTGCTGTGATAGGCTATTTCCAATGATAACGTTTCATGTCTTTCCAAAAGACCCTCCTGTCCAGTTGCCCTTGTCTCTCTCCAGCTGGAGGGGGGGCAGGATGCTCCTAGTGGTGTCCTGGAATTTCTTCTGTGCTAAGCTTATGTGCTGCTAAGTTGCTCAACTGCAGTTGTAGTGTGCTCCTAAGAAGAGACTGCACACACACACACACACACACACACACACACACACACACGCACACGCACACGCACATTTGAAAAGCATAATTTAATCAATATTTGAAAGAGACAGAGACGACAGAGGAAGAGAGGGGGAGAGAGAGAGAGAGAGAGAGAGAGAGAGAGAGAGAGAGAGAGAGAAGAGAGGGAGATCAGTCTAGCAGCTAACAAGCATGCAATAAATGCTAAAGAAAAAATGAGTCGGGGTGATTCTTGACTTGTCAATGTTTCCCAGTGTTGATAAAACACCATTTTTCATAATTGATGGGAATACAAAAACATCCATTACCCACCAGTTGCATGATTATTTCCTTGATTGATAAATATCTTCTTTGATGTAATCCTGACTTTTATTGGCTAAGGAGAGTGCTATAAGCTGGCTGGCTGGCTGGGATGGAAAGACAGTAGAATTAGAGTGAGGATAACTAATCCATGGAGGCTCCAGCTTCCTGAGCTCTGGATGCAACAGAGCTTCTCACAAGATGCAATCCACACATTTCCAAATAGGCCCTAACCTGTTATTGTGTAATGTCTCTTTATGGGAGAGCAGTGATGGAGGCTATAGTGGTTATTTTTGTATAATTATGGCCAGAGTACTGCTCATAAATGTATTAGGGAAGAAATAGTCCTTTTATCTCATGGGTTTTAATGAATTTCTGTGTATCATAGTGGGGAATGTTGTAATTTAAAAATGGTGGGAAGGAGTCACACCATACAACAGGGCCCACGTGGGAGGTTTATTGAGGGGAAGGGAGAGAAGGGGGCAGAGACTGGCCCCTAGGGACAGGGGTGAAAGAAGAGAAAGAGAAGGGAGATGGGCAAGGCCCACCTTTTATAAGGAAACACACAAACACACACAAGAGATGCTCTTAGTGGCTACAGATGAGGATGTATCCTGTCAGAACCCTAAGGGAGACCAGTACAGATGCCTAAATGCTAACAGGGGAGACATGCAGAGCAGGTCTATTTACGTAGGCAGGTGTGTGAAATGATGGCTGTTCACGTGGTGGTGGTGAACCAGAGGCAGAGAGAACAGGTCCAGAGCCAAGAGCCAGGTTATAACCTCCAAACGCCCAGTCCTAGTGACTTGCTTCCACCACCCAACTTGGTAACAGTTCTATAGTCTCCCCAAACAGCATGATCAGCCAAATAACAAAGTGTTCCAAGTGTGTGTTTGTGGGGAACAGTGAAGATCTAACACAGGTTTAGACTCTGAACCACATTTCCTAAACTAACATCTACATGGCATAAAGAACACCATGACATTTTCCATGTGTATTTTATCTGTGGAATTTCTACAGGTTCTGTATAGAACAGTCAAGATGCAAACAAGTCTAGCATCTATAAGCAAATTAAATGAGGGAAACTGAATAGTCTGGCATAATGAAAGTAGATCACAGCATAAAGAATTACAGCTCAACTTGCATTTTTGCTCTTATCTTTTGTGTGAGAAAAACAATTTAAATGCCTTCTTATATGTTTGGGGAGCAATGCTGTATTTGGAAGTAGATTGGCTAATTAAAGATGTACATTATAGACTCTAGAGCATTGTCAAAATACTTTTCAAAAGGCATAACAATCGGGCTAGTGATAGAGCTGTCACTAAAGATCTCGCAAACATGAGGACCTGGGTTCAGATCCCCAGTGCCCATGTAGAAAGACTGCCATGGCAGTCCCCATTTGTAAATGTCAGCACTGGTGAGGTGGAGACAGATGAATCCCTGGGGCTTGCTGGCCAGCCAGCCTGGCCTATGGATAACTCCAGGTCCCAGTGAGAGACCCTGCCTCAAAAAGCAAGGTGAGTGGCTTCTGAGAACCAATGCCTGAGAGTGGTCTAAGGCCTCCACACAAATGCACACATGTGCCCATGCACCTTCCCCGGAGAGAGAAAGCAAGAAAAAGAGAGATAAGAGAGGGAGGGAGGGAGAGAGAAAGAGAGAGAGAGAGAGAGAGAGAGAGAGAGAGAGAGAGAGAGAGAGGAGAAAGGGGAGATATAAAATTTGAGGTCCTCTACAATTGTCACATTTCTTATACTTTTCATGAGAATATATATATATTTTTTAAAGTTAAATAAGGTCTAGAGAGATGGCTTATCAGTTAAGACCACTGGCTGCTATTCTAGAGGACCTGGGTTCAATTCCCAGCACCCATATATCAGCCCACAACCACCTGAAACTCCAGTTCAAAGGAATCTGGTGCCCTCTTTTGGCCCCCATGGACATTGCATGCACGTGGTGTACAGGACGTACAGGCAGGCAGAACACTCTTACACATACAAACAATAAGATAATTTAAAATATTTTAATGTTCTCTTCTGAATTCTTATCTATACCTCTACTGGCAAAACAACTGGTGTCATTAGAGACACAGAAATGAAGTAGAGCAGTGCTGACATAATTAATGAGTCAAAAGGTCCAAGTAAGTGGAGTCAGGGTTTAAACGAATATGCGGACAACTAAGAGTTATGGCCCACATATCCTGTCCTTGGCAGCTGCAGTACAGACAGATGGTTCTGGGGTTCTGGGGTTCTGGGATAAGGAGACCATAGTATTTCCCAGGGACCTTATGAAACCACTTACTTATGTGAACTATGTCAGCACCCTGGAGGAGAAAGCAAGAGGTAGGAAATAGCATCTGTCTGTGGTGCATCCGACGTGAGTTGGGTTGAGTGGAATCCTTCCACTGGCATAGCCCATTTCTCCAGGGCAACCCTGAATGAGAAGCTGACAGGCCATGCCCTACTTATGTTCTTCCAGTAATGACAATACTGGGCATGTACAAGATGCTTTTAATTTTCACACGTATTATCTTGCTGAAGATTTTTTTTATATCATTCCTGAAACATATATGAATGCTGGATTTCAATCATAGATGAAACTTGCAACTGATTTTGAAGCACGTTGTAACCATAAATAGCTGTGAATGTATGCCCAAGAACACGTCCTCTGTAACAAGAACAGTGTGTGTCTTTAAAGTGCCCATGTGTGAAGTCTGACAGTTGATGGATGGCTGTAGGAGGCCAGTTCTTTTCCAAGTCCCTCCCAGGAATCACGTGCATGTTTTTCAGATACTGAGCATTTGGTATTGGTTTTAATTTGCAGCCAAGAAACTTTGTCTTTTCAGCTGATTCCTTTTCTTGTTTTTACCTGTATCCCCTTGAGCTGGAAATGTTAAAGAGAGTGATTAAAATCAAACAGATACTTTCTGTGGCCAACGAGAGAACATTCTGTAAAGTGGGGAAAGTACTGGTAAAAAGGAACAGCATTTTTTTTTAAGTAAAACCTTCCATAGTGAGATCAAACCAGGCATCTGCTGGGAAAGGAGAATGGCTCAAAGGTAGTGTCAAGCTGGGGACAGATACTGGCCAAAGATGAAAACAGTTACAACTGACGTAGCTCTGTCCACCATGCTCACACGGAGTAGGTTGGTGATAGAAACGTTGCAGCAAATCTCACAGCTCAGGTGCTGCGATGGAACTTGGGAGCCTGAGGTTTTAGTTTAAGATTCCTAACTTGGTGACCTGTGGTGACTCAGTGACCCTCTGTAGACCTAAGTACTGTCCTGAAAATGGGTTGTGCTAAAGCACTCAGCAGAAATGTTAGGCAATGTATACAAGATCTCACACTCAGTAAACAGCAGTGTTGGGACCGGAGCACAGGGCTGACATTTCAGTGAGCTCAGGGTCAACACGAAGCCCATGCATTACTTGATTTGATAGCAAACCCATTTATCCCAAATCACCCAGGATCACCAGCTCATACCGGCGTCATATTAATTATTGTTTGGATGCTGGGATCAAACTCAGGTCAATGAGCATGTTAAACTCATGCTATACCACTGAACAACAACCCATGCCGCAAAGAATTACTTCTAGGATTCCCTTGTATTCTGCAGATTGTTTTTGCCTTGCTTGGAAGGTAAATTCTGTGGCTTTTATACCCCATCTTTCACTGAGACATTTGTTATGCCATCCTCAGGCATCCAATACTGATGCTGTTCTGAGCTTTCTTATATACTCTCTGTCTGCATCTTTTCAGGTCAGATTGCCACAAATGTCTTGTGGACATAATGGAGCACCCCTGTGTTTTGTGATGCTCTCCATTCTTCCAACCATCATACTTGGCCTTCATCCCCACCACTCACATGGTGGTGCTAGCTTAAGGGGATCTCAGCTCTCTCTTTGCATGTGACATCTTATTCTAGAAAACTCCCTAATCTGGTGGGAAACATCTTTACTTTGTGATGTTTCCTTTAGTGAGACACAGATCTCCTTTAGAGGGATCATAAATCATGACAAATAGTGTCATACTGGGTGCCCTTCCCTAGAAATATCCTCTTCATCTCCAGAAGGAAGAAGAACATTGAAAAGAGCCTGAATATTCCTAACCTGAAAATCTGGTATCAGCAATACTCCCAAATCCAAAACTTGATGCATGCTGCCCTGCACTCCAGGTAGAAAATTCAATGTCCTGAGACTTTGTTTCACGCAGAGAGTTAATTAAAAATCATATAAAATTGCCCCCACAAGCAGGGCTTTGCTTCATGCACAAAATTATTTTAAAACATTGCATAAAATTACCTTTGGTCTGTATGTACAAAGCTTATATGAAATAAATTAATTTCATATTGGGTCCTATCCTCCCCCAAGATATCTCATTACATATTTGTAAATGTTTCAAAATCTGAAAAGAATCTAAACTCTGAAATACTTCTAGTTCCAAGTATTTTGGATAAGGGTTACTCAACCTATCTCTACATATTCTATATTGAAAGTCTCATTTGTTTAGAAGTCAGACTTTCACAACTTTCCCATATAAATACGCTTTTATCCTGAAGAGGTTATAAAACGCTTATCTCTGATGTTACAAACAAAATTAAAGACCGTGAGATTGGGACAAGGAGACTCCTTCTTTGGGAGGACAATGGCCCTATAGCAAAAAGTCCCTCCCCTTTGCTCCCAGGCAGTACCTGGCTGTGTCTGTTGGCATCAGCTGCCAGGAGGAAACATCCTGTTTGTTGCCCCTCCCCTCACTGAGTGAGACTATTTCTCTGTCTGGGAGGGAGCCCCAGGCTGAAGTTTCGGAGAGAGCGTGCAGATGGCGTCTGTTTTGATATCAGCTGTGGCTCAGGATGTCATGTTCCTACCTACTATTGTGTGACTCAAAGCCTCAAAACCAAAGGGCTGAACGAAGAGGTGAAGGTCGTTTAATAGGAAACATCTCTCTCTCTCTCTCTCTCTCTCTCTCTGTATATGTGCGTATGTATGGAGATGAGAGAACAACTCCTGGTGTCATCTACAGGAATACCTTCTACCTCCTTTGCTGCAGGCCGTATCATTGGCTAGAGATAATCAAGTAGGCCATCCTGGCAGGGAAGCTAGCCCCAGGGACACTATCCCCCGTCCCCCCATCTCCAGCTCTCCAGTGCTGAGATTACAAGTGCTAGCTATACCTGAAATTTTGTGTAGGTTCTGGGGATTGGGATCGAGTTTAAGTCTTTAAACCTGTAAGCAAGTGCTTTCCCAAGGGATCCATCTCCCCTCCACACCATCCCCAGGCCACAGATCATTCTTAAAGGAGCCCTTTCTTGAAATTGTTTATAATGATCATCTAATAAATCCCACAAACACCCACACACTCCTGTGATGATCTTTTATTCCAGTTGCAATCCTATTACTGCCTCCTTTATCCTGTGATGTAAATAACATGGTGTTTGATGTCACTGGGTAAGTGCTTGGCTCAAGGTCACGTAGACAGCCAATAGCTGATCTGAGCCAAAATCTAAGGCTCTCAAAAATCTTCCATATTTCTCACTACTTCCTTGAAACATAAAACCAAAACAGCCAAAAAAGAGAGGTAGAAAATACAGTATGTGGAAAAGAATATTTCTTTGGACAGTTCATTTGTAAAGTGGAACCTTGTATTGCTGCTAAGTGGTTGTTCTGGCCTTCGTTTACATCCGGCTGAGCCAATGAGCAGAAGTAAGCACAGTGCAGGAAGTGTTACCATCCTCATGCTGGGCCCAGCTAAGGCAGCTGGGCAGCTTTAAAGATACACGTGCAAAGAATTTGGTGAATCAAAGGTCCTCTGAAAGTGACATGGTGAACATAAGCATCCACCATCCTCAGCTTCAGTTACTTTATTACTGGAAGGACATGCTTGCCTCCATCTTCTTCTTAGTCAGTTTAAAAAAAAATACATATCAAATTATGAACATTGGGAAGAACTGCAGAACACTATGTTTACCAAGGATTATGTTTTACACCAATCAACTTACTTAAGATAACAATCTAGGGAAGGGGAAAGGAAAGAGAAAAATGTATTAAAAATTTAAATCTTATACCCAAATGTAATACGATTTCCAGTCAGAATCGTCTCTATGTCATGACCTCAGTCTTTGGTGAAGATTATTTTTTCAGGCAGCATCTTGAAATTCTTATTTCTTTTCATCACAGGTGAATGGTTCATAAAATAAAAGAAAGATACTCTCAAGATTGCTCAGTTAAAGAGGAAGTTTATTTAGAAATAACCCAGGCAGTATAGAGTTACATTTTAGAATATAAACTTCAGATTAAAACAGAACTGAATTGGAATCCTATCACTTCCCCAGCTTTTGCTATGAGCTTTCCAGTCTTGACTTCGCCATCTGTAAAACAGGAATGATAATATTCTCACTTTGTGGCGTTGTTTGAGAATGAAATAAAACAGCACATGCACAGTGCCTTGGGCATGTGTTCACTAACATCAGCCACTATTTGCGAAAAGGATATTGAGTCTCCATAGAGACTAAGGTGGAGAGTTGATAGGCATGGAAAATACTGTTCTCTCTCTGTGGCCACATATTAAGTCTGTTTGTCTACATTTATTTATATTTTATTTATTTTCTTCATGGTCTTTTTTACTTTTAGTATTTTTGCTCA